>CM068323.1:29267489-29582489 GCA_034766995.1 Acanthacorydalis orientalis
TGCAACTGTTCAGAATATCATTCTTTTTTTGTTAGCGAAGCCAAAAAAATACATATTTTTTCGATTTACTTTTATAAATCTTCTGATTTGAACGTAAATCATATATATATATATATATATATATATATATATTTATGTATTTGTATATCATCCATCACCCAGTCCCGTAATTATTCTGTCGTTCTACAACAGTAAATACTATGCGTGACAATGAAAAGTAAATCATTAGTAATATTCTTAAAGTAGAATATAATATTTTCACATGATGATGTTATCAAGAAGAAAAATAATAAAACTGGTTTATAGTGTGTTGAATATAATTAATTTTATTAATTAAACTGTAATGTAATTAATTTTAATATTCCTAATAAAAAATTTACTACTTTAATAATAAGTTTGTATTACATAAATTTATCAGTTTTATGTTCATGTTGTTTTATTTGTATATTTGATTAAATTAAGTAAAAACACTATAGATGGCATGGAAATTATTTAGATTTTTATACTAACGCTTGGCTCTTTGTTTCAGGAATTTGTACAAATCAATCAAGCTCAATCCATCTTGATTTTAAAATGTTGAATGTTATATATATATATATATATATATATATATATATTTATTTATTTATATATCATTTATTTAAAACCAGTCTTATTATTTATTTTTTGTTTAATTTGTTTAAAATAACATCTGAATATTTTCATGATACACAGTTAATTTTTATAAATTTAAAATATATGCATAGGCAATAATGAGCTAAATGTATTCATTTATTGTGTATTTTTAAAACGAAACACAAATTTGGATTTATTAATTTTATAATCAAGTTCTAAATTCGACAATA
This sequence comes from Acanthacorydalis orientalis, assembly GCA_034766995.1. Classification (NCBI taxonomy): domain Eukaryota; kingdom Metazoa; phylum Arthropoda; class Insecta; order Megaloptera; family Corydalidae; genus Acanthacorydalis; species Acanthacorydalis orientalis. Next base: position 29,268,335 of record CM068323.1, read on the forward strand.
TATGTCTTTAATGGTATGTGTTTGATTATAAATAGATTTCAAACTGATTTATTATTGAATATTTATAGAAAGTGTACATTAAAAATCAAACTATACATTTATTTCACTTAATTTTTTTTAAGATTGTGTTTACAATTAAATGTTTACTTATTACATAAATTTAAAAAATTATCTACAGGTTATTTGCACGAACTTTATTACTTTCATTGAAAACTAATATGTCTAACTCTTTTGAAGAATATTTAGAACTTGCTACTAAATTTTCAAATTAAATACCATATCTTTACTAATATTAAATAAATATTAGTTGAAAAAAAATCAAATAGCAATAAAATTAATTGTAATATTAAAAAATAATTATTGTATATATATATATATTATATATATATTATATTATATAATTATATATATAATTTATCAATTAAATTTTTCATAAAAACAAAAATATATATTCTACTGTCTTTCTCACTAAAATAAATCGTTAAAAAACATTTATAATTACTGCATTGAAAGCAATAAACTCGATTTTCTCTAATTACCATAAAATAAAACAACACGTTTTCCAATAATGGATAAAAAGTAGACAAACAAAAACTTCAACAAGACTTGAATGCCAAATATGGATTAAGAATTGTTCGGATATAAGTTTAGAACAAGAATCGAAGCAATTGTAAATGACGGTGAAATATGTACATATATTTAAACTCTTAACATCCTATTTGTTTTTGTACTCTAATCCAATAGCGAGATTTGTTGTTGTAGCCACCCTTCGTTAATACTAAACGACCGATAGCAATAACGATTTGTAGGGTCAACAACTGAGTATCATATATTTCATAAAAGCACGTATGGAACTTATGAAATGTATCTATATCGACGTTTTATTTGTACAAATAGAAAAATATCGATAACTAGTTCAAAAAAAAAGATTCAATCAGCTTTTTTATCACTCGTATAGTGGAATAATACAACTCGGAGAACAAATCTGTTTTTTTTATTACTTTTTTAATACAAGTAATTTAATATTAAATATACTTATTATTAACATAATATTGTGAATTATATTAAACACTTAACAAAGTATTCATTTCTATTCTTACACATTTATATATTTTCAATAAATAATTATTATATTATAAAAAGTCTATAAACAATCACAACTGAAAAAACTAATTGGTGAAACATGCGGTTGAGCAATATTTTTTCTATAAGTGTTGAGTATTAAAGTCATAATTCTTTTATACATTTAATTGCTTCACGAGATGTGGTCATTAAATCACAACTTAACTAATAAATTATTTATGATTCTCGGAGCTTTTCAGTAAGAACGTCATTGAATCTAATTAAGCTCATGTTATTGATTTGAATTTAAATAAAATTAGTTTCAGAGTTTAATTTAATTTAAATTAATTACAGACATTTGTTTGAAATAGTAGTTTTTATTTTTTCCTGTTTCTCTTATTATTTGGGATTTTATTAATAGAAAAGTAATTGTAAATATATCAATTTCTTCACAGTTTTAGAAAAATTTTGAGAATGTATTTAGTTCAGCTTAAATTATTTTAAATAAGTTGATTTAAAGAGTCATGCAGATAATAACTATTGTTCAATTGCATGACTTTATTAAGACATTCAGTAAAATTAATTGGTAAAAATAACTAAATCAAAATCAATTAAAGTTTTTGATTAAAATGTTGAAGTGAAATCGAAATATTAATCTACATGAAATATATATATATATATATATATATATATATATATATATATATATATATATATATATATATATATATATGGATATATATATATATATGTATATATTGTTTGTGTGTTTGTACGTCTTGCCTAAAACACGTGGACTTGCAAATTGTAGTCTGCAAAGCAGAGGAAGTAGAGGCGTTTTTAATTATGTAAATAAATTTCGAAGAATTCAGCATGCAATACAGAAAACAGTACGCAGTTTACGGAAAGTGTTCGTTCGTTCGTTGTTGTCATAAATTTGTAGAGTGGTTCTTTCTAAGTCGTCGTGTTTAATAGTAACATAGAGAACCGCATACCGCAAATCCAGTTTCGGATAACCTCACGAATCGTTGTTATGATCATGAATGTAACGAATCGATGCGAATAGAGATTTCGTTACATAGGAATAATCGCTTCCACACGACCTATTAAAAATTTCACAACAGCGGATTTCTGTCGAGAATACATAAATCATTTCGCTACGTCGAAAATGTGCCTTCAAGTTTTCGTATTGTCGTGTTGTAAATGCTTGTTTTATGTATAATTTTTATATTTTCGTAAATGTCCTATTTATCGCACGTCATATCTACAAATCAAACTTGTTAAATATAGCTGTTGAGAATAATTTAGTTATTAATAAATTATCGTCGTACAGGAGTTCTGCAATCGATATTATATCTTATGTATTTCATTATTAAGGCACTTTTTAATATAAAAAAATACAAATTACTTAAAATTATATCAAGTATATATATATATATATATATATAATATCATTTAACATTTTCAGTGTTTCAGTGTTTAATAAAGTCCTTTAATTAATTTTTTATTTATTTGAACGAGTATCATTCCATATATATTTTTTGGTGTCAACTAGGATTTGGTTAGCTTTAGGTATTTTTTCTAAATAATATATGTATATATATATATATATACTCGTATATATATACTTCAGCTATTGTTTATAAGGTTCATATGTGATCCATTTAGTTGCAATTCCTTCTTTTAGTTTTATCGTCATGTATGTAATCTTCTACCACTCATAATTTATGACATGAACAAAATCGTGTATGAAAACTCGTTCGTCGTTAAACTTTTCTCTTACTTTTCATACAAGACGTTGTTTGAGAACTTTTATGTTGCGTCGAATTCATTATTCCCTCAGAAAATATTTTATAATGTCGTTAATAAAAACCTAATAACAATTTCGTCCATATAACTGATCTACTCGTATATTGACCATTATCTTTCAGCATTGTAAGTCTAATGAGTTGTTCCTCAACGAGAAGAATTAGAGAAGTGTTCTGTTCTATTGATCTTCGAATAATTCTTCAACTTTTTGAATTTGAAACGTATTTTTGTTATGATATCTCTTGATATGAATAAATAAAATTATAGAATAGGATAGAAAGAAAAAATAGTTGATTTAGGGAGAGTATGACAATTATTTACAATCCGCTTAATTGAACTTTTGTATTTGAAAATGTGTTTATGTGATGCACATGAACAATTATCAGATTGAAGTAGAGTCGTCCCAACCAACGATCGTTGGACCAAATAATATCGTTTTCAATAAAATGTATTATCGTTTAAATTGGCGGGACGTATTTAAATAAGCAAGTCTTAATTTAACTAGACAGGTGTGTGATGGAGCCTCTGTACGTATTCAACTGAAAGTTAATACGATTTATTGTCACCCCGAAAACAGCATAAAGACTAATGGTTTTTTGTTTGATAGCGAATGTTCGCGTATCAGGCGAGGATTATATTTAAACCTGGCGTCACGATAAACGGATTACCAGGTTTTTAATTGCAACGGGAAACGTCACCCCACACATTACGTGTTTATGTTTGTACCTAAATCGTCTCGAAAAATGCCCACCGTCACTGTCCCGTCGATATTTCGCGTTTAAATTTTTTTTTTTGCAGTCCGGTATTGATTTTTCCCCCGTTATTTATATCAACGCTAAATTCCGGAACACTGAGCGCACTTGATCTTTTTAATCAAACGCTGTTGACATTTTTTTAATGAATCCGTAATACATAAAGATTTTATCTGGAGTGGCATTTTTAGGTGCAGGTATGGTATACATTTTACGTGTATTTTCATCCTGTTTATTTATGACACCAATCAGTGTCGATGGTTCTTTTTATTCAGTGGTGTCGTTAGATATTTATCATGCCTGTTTTGAAGAATAGATATAGTTGTATACGAGCTTTTTCGAATAAGAACAATAAAATTGAAACAGTTTTTTTTATTAAATTCGGTTTGTTAGGAAAACGCTGTTTCAATTTTATCCCTTTCATTATTAAATCAATTAAATGTTTCGTAATAGAAATGTACTTGAGTATTTTTTAATTAAAATATTATTAACGCTTCGGTACATTTTTATAAAGCTCATACATATAAAATCATTTCAATATAATCGAAAATACAGATTAAAAAATAGAAGTACTTATTGAATTATAAATAAATATTTTGTTCATAAAACTCGATCGGAAGATAACAATATTGTGTTTTATAAAATTATCCGAGAAGAAATTTAATTTTACTTACTTCTGTTGTTTCCTTAAAATACTTTTTACAGCATTTTTCGTATACGGATTACTAAAAATAACGTTAGGGATATACGTTTTGAAGAATTATCTCATCAATCTTATTTTTCCGATTTCTTTCCTCTAGTCCCATGAGTTCAAATGCCACTCACTTTTCCAAACTTATAATAAAATTAAAATGAATTTGTGGTAAATGATTTATGTGTAGGATGGAATCAAGTTATTTGTTGTGATTGATAAAGTATTTTTTAAATTTGTGTTTGTAATATTTATTACATTCTAGTATAGTAACGTCGTAGTACACATGAATGATTGGTTTCTCTCTTTATTCATTCATAAATATTTGATATGTTTGTTTAAAAAAATGATAACCTTGTCGTTACAAATAGAAAAGAACTTCCTAAAGAGGGTGACATTTATTAAAGTATAAAAAAGTTCTTTTTTAAAATCACTGAAGTATTTTTATAACTTAATTTCAATTTGTCTTTAATATTTTCAGAACTTTAATTTATATTTGCTGTAATTCGTTTATTATTAAAGAGAATAATAATTTAAATAATAAGTGATGATTAAAAACGTATAAAGTTTATTAATTATAAAAATATTCAAACTGAAGTGTGATGTGAATGTGTGACTAAGATTTGTGATGGAATGGAGTATAAACATAATCATAGTATATCAATATTGACCAATTGCAGAAATCGTTTTGGTAAAACAAACGTAGTCTTTATTTAACAAAAGATCAATATAAAGTATTGTCAAGAATGTTATTACACACACAAATATATATATATAAATGTGTGTGTGTATGTGTATTTTATTGTGAAAGAAAAAATATAGTTCTGTAGTACTTATAGATTTTTAGGAGCCTCTGTATTTCTGTACATCTACATGTCTGCCAGTACAAAAAAATATTTATTACTTTGAAATATAGTCAAGATTAAAATTTAATTGAACTCTTTTTAGATAATCATTTTTAGATGATAAATGTCAGAACATTTAATTTCAATAATACAAATACAGAACATTTAATTAAAGTAATACAAATATATATATATATATATATATATATATATATATATATATATATTTGTATTATTTTGAAATAATATATGATTAATTTAAGGTTTAAATTTTTTTTATATATTTCATAAAACGACTGATTAATGTGTTTCAATTGATATTTTTTTAAATATTCGGTTTTTTAAAATATTAAGATTATTTTTATGTACCAGATCAATTAAAACATTACTATTGAAACAAATTGTAAGAAAAATCATTTAAAAAAAGTAGAGAAGAAAAGTTAATTTTGATGTGGATTAAAACATAAGTTGTTTGTTAATATTTACAATTAAACAAGAGTTTCCTATCAAATATCTCTTCAGTGAAAAACAGCTATATTTCTGCTTGGTTTCCTTAAAATTCTCGCGCTATTATTTAACAAATCTAACCTTTTTTTGAATAAATAAAACTTTTATAGTATGAAAATAAGCAAATAAAAAAGGGTTCTGTAAATAAATACATATAAATACATTCACATGCAGTCCTGTGTGTGCGTGTGTGTGCGTGGGTATAAATGTATATAGATCTTGTTTTGAACTAGTTAGATGAAAGTATATTCTCCTGAGCAGAACCGCTCCTAATAAAATTAGTCCGGTGGGCCTGTACTGTCCACGTTCGCTAAAGTAAACGATACAGACTCTACACCGCCAGCCAGTTTTATTAGACACGATTCTACAAGGGAAAATCAAGTTTTGTATTTTTATGTCCCACTTTCTCTTCGTATATATTTCTGTAGATATATGTGCACATATATAATATTATATATATATAAAATATAATATATCATGCGTATATATGTATGTTCGCGTTTTTCAGTGAAATGATATTTTTGCACATCTGCTTGCGTATGTTTGTGTTATCATTGAGATAATTTCCGCAGTTATTTTGAATGAAAAATTGCTTTTTCTGGAAAAAGCGTGTTTTCTTTGCGTTGCATTTTTTTTGGATCAATACAAAAAGAACGTACTGCTATCGTATGGAGAAAAGAAGCAGAAAGTAGAAAATATTCCAAATATCGTGTATACAGTTCCTATCTCTGTACGATAAAAAACAATTTTACATGTGAAGAAATCAGGAAATTACATTTCATATATATATATATACATACATTGAATATAAATTTGATTGTATAGAAACTGCAAATGTTACGTCGTGGCATTCCGTACAGTTAAAATTAATAGTTAAACATTTTTTGAAAAGTTAATGTTTACTAAAGCTCTACCGCATACATGTGTGTAATAGTCGTTTAAACATTACATATAAACAGACAAGTGTGCAAATGACAGCTTGCCAGTAATCTCACCGCTTTTCAACGCTTACAAATTAACGCTTTCAAGTGTAACACATAATCAGAGATATCGTGAAAGCACAAGTGGCTGATTCGTTTTTGAGGAAACTTGCATAAATACAAAATAATTATTATATGTACAGAGGCTAGAAAGTTCAAGCGGCTGCTATTAATAATGATCTGAAATATTATAAGTATTCATCTTCCTGATGAAAAAATTATGAATTAATAGCATTTTATATAATTTATATTTTCATAGATGAAACGTTTCTTATACATTTTTTTTCGGTTGATAGTTGGACATTATAAGACTTTATTCTATTCATTGAAAATATTTTTAATTACAGGAAAAACGCCGATGTAAATAATTACTTCACAGCTTTAATTACTATAAAAATTCTAAAAAATCATATCTAAATACATACTCGTATGTATTATTCAATAATAATACAAAAATCTACATAATTTAATCGAAAACAGCACTTGCCACAAATACACTGTGTAAATATTTTTTAAGAAAAAAAGCTATATTCTAACTATTTGAAAAAAAAATTGTTTATAACTAAAAGTAAATATTTGAAAAAAAGATATTTTAATAAACTTGTTACAGAATTTAATTAGATTTGTTTTTTTGAAAAAAAAATAGACATGTTGTATTATATGTGTATTAATTGCAAATTTAATACACACCCTAATATATATATATATATATATATATATATATATATATATATATATATATATACTTAATAAATACCAAAGTGAGGTATATGTAACAATTTAGAAAGATTAGAGCAAATTTACACGGTTTTATCGTTATTTTTAGGTCAAACCCTCTCAGATTCAGTTTTTGTGCACTGGCCTTATCGTACATCAATGTTTATTTATTCACAACTTATCTCATGTGTATTTAGGAACGAGCTCCGTTGGAAAATAAATAAATTAATTTATTTGTAAAGTTTTCCGCAGTAGCATCAAAAAGTATACCGTCGTCGTTAGTGTGTATTTTAACAATACGGTCATCTAAAAATGTCTACCCACAAACATAAAAAGCCACGAATGTGTACGCATGTCGTGACATAGCTCCGTATCGTATGGACTTACAGTTATGAGTGGTGATCCTATTTCCTCAGCAACAAACGACGATGATAGCCACTGTCGTGAGATAGAAGTGCCTCGCGTTTGACGCAAATATGACATGACAGATAAATTGCGACTCATTTTATAACCGTGCGCACCACCACAAACACGTGTACAGTTACGTACAATGGGCTATATAAACGAAAATATTGTGGCCTTTTTGATGTAGCATCACTGCACGACATCGCTCCGTAATAATCTGGGCGGGAATCAATAAAAGTATGATTACCCGAATATCTTTTCCTCTCTTATAAAATGAGCACTTTTCTTTTATCAGATACGTTTATAACAGATCAATTTGTTGCTCGTTATATGTTTCAGCTCGTTTTATTAAAGATAATTTCAATGATTTGATATGAAATCAGGACACACACACACACACATATACATATATATACACTTAGAATAAATTATTTTATACATACCTCATCAATTCTTTAGAATTAAATCAGTTTCTAATCTCAATTAACATAAAAATAATAACTTAAATTATATACAATTATAAATAAGATTTAATTTATTTTATTATTTAATAGCGAAAATAGATTTGTTTTTATAAACATTACTAAAGGACTGTCTTGATGTTATCGAAAATGTAATCATGACTTTTTGCTTGTTCTTGTCGCTGTGATCTCATTTTTTATCTTATCTATTGCTGTGTTCTACTTCGAAATAATTTGAAACAATGTGGTAAGAAACACGAAACTTGAACCGTAACTGTACTCAAAATAAAAAAGAAAAAATATGTGCGGTATTGTTATTATATAGGAATAGTCATATACACATCCATACAGAAACACATCTGCAAGGGGTTAACTTTGGTCGGAGAAATCCAGTTGGGTATAAGATTTAATCTTCAGATTTTCAGTTTGATATTTCAAATCTTGTATTTTTTTGTACAGCTGAAAAGAAATATTTGATATAAGATTTATATATATATATATATATATATATATATATATATATATATATATATGATTGCAGAAAAAGACATTTTTCAATAATTCATAATTATATAGTGTCCTATAATAGAATCTCATAAATTGCTTACATATTCGAATGAATGAATTTTTAATTATTACTGTGTAATAATTAAAAGTTAACTCATACATTTTCATGGACAAATTCTTTGTTAGTGAATACAGTTAATAAATTGAACAATTTTTTTTATATTGATTTTGTTTATTATTTATAAGTTCATACAAAAATGTTAAACCGTCTTCAGTGGAATTTTTTTTCGGTAATTTTTTTATTTTGTAATAAACATAGACTTCAATTAAAGCTTAATCAAATATCTTACTGCGAATACATAAAATCAACTGAACTCAAACTGTGTTAACCCATATAAAAAGCGTGTTGTAATATGTTGAAACATGTATGATGTTTGATAATTGAGTAGATATTATATGTTTTATATTTATGAGTCCGTATTTGTATATTAGGAAAAAAATACAATTTTATAAAAATTATGAATTTACTATGAGTTTTTTCTTTAAAAACATGTTTCATTCAAAAATTAAAAGTCATTGCTTTGGTCTACAAAAAAGTTTGATTTTTACCACGAACAGTTTCGGTCAATATTGTCCTACATGTTTCTCTTCTCCATCCGAAGCAGTGTTATATGACCATTAATTCTCGTACGTGTATATCTACATGTGTACAAATACATATAGGCATCGGATTGTATGTAGCACGAATGGACTGCTCTTAGAGTGACGATCTCGTTGTTACAAATGGACGTATACCCCCTCCTTGACCATTCCCGGTCACTCTTAACGAGTTTCCGTTTACTTCTGTAAGCTCTCATCGTTGTGAGTGTTGGATAGAAGCCAGAGGCCGGTACAGAACGACTGTGTACAGTATGCTTTGATTGCAAATGCTCTGTCTTTACGTCGTTAACTTTTTATCGTTCCATTTTAATTCAATTTTTAATGAAAGGATTACAATTTTAAATTACTATAGTATGAAAGAAAAACATTCATCTTTATAACATATTTTATTGTTAAAAAATAATATTATATATATATACAGTAATTATCTAACTAAACATCTATTAATATTATTTTTCTGTTCCAGGTAAGCTTTTATCCATTCATTCATCTTTTACATGTTTGGTAAGAAGTTTTCTTTTTAGAAAATAATTATATATTTAGCAAAATGATTTCCTTTAAAGTTCTTTATCGAGTCATTTAAATTTGTCTACATTTATATACATATACATATATATATATATATATATATATATATATATATATATAAAATAGCAAAAATATCATATAAAACACGTCAACAGTGGCGGGTCAATAGGGTGTCAGATCTGTTGGTCACTTATAACTTGTTCCAGTCATAAAAAAATACTTTCTAGAGGTTTAAAATTAGTTTAATGATTGTTTCACGTCTTTATGTTCATAAAAGATCGGATTCGTGATAAAAAAATGAAAATTTATTTTCAAAAATTTTTCGGCTGAAACTTAAGGGGTATACCTTGACGTTTTTTTTGGCTAAAAATCGAAAGTCTAAAAGATGAACTTTTTTCGCTATAGATCGAATCTAATAGACATAACAAACATGTCTCATGCAAAAAACGGCGCATGGAATAAAAATTATGCGATATTTTAATCGATATTCATTTTTATGTTCTTTTCTAAGATTATTCCTACCACAAATAATACTTTCTAGTGATTCAAAATAGGTTTAATGCTTGTTTCACGTCTTTTTATTCATAAAAGATCACATTCGTGGTAAAAAAACGAAAATTTATTTCTTAAAATTTTTCGGCTAAAATCCAAGGGGTATACCTTGACGTTTTTTTTGGCTAAAAATCGAAAATCTAAAAACTGATTTTTTTTCAGTATAGATCGAATCTAGTAGACATAACAAATAGGTTTCATGCGAAAAACAAAGTTTGTGATCCGAATTAAGCGATATTTTAATCGATATTCAATTTTATGTTCAGTTCTAACGTTATTTCGAACAAAAAAATATTTTCTAGGGATATAAAATTAGTTTAATGCTTGGTTCACGTTTTTTTATCAAAAATTATATATATATATATATATATGTATATAAATAACATGATACAATAAACATTTGTGAAATGAAATCTTTTGAACAGATGTTATTAAAACACTAGGAGAGAAGTAGAAATGTTAGGAAAAATATTGACACACACCTTATTTACTGAAAGGAATTATTTTATTCAAGCAGGTTTTATTAAATATATAAACTAACGTGGTTATCGATTTCATAAAAAAAGCGCCAGATATTCCTAATACTAGTAAATTATGCTTTTTTCAATGACAGAAATAATTAAGTACGAGTATACAGTAAATTTATTTGTAAAAACTCTATGTTTATAATTTTGACATGAATATTAGTTATAATAATTAGATATTAAATGAGTAGAAAAAAATGTCTTTAAATATAGAATCTTAAATGAAGATTCGATACAATTTTCTTAAACTAACTATTATTCTTATATATATATATATATAATATATACATATATATATATATATATATATATATATATATATATATATAAGAATAACTATAAATTATAAAGTAGAAATTTGTATTAAACTAATTGAATGTACGTTTTTATAAATATCTACTCAAGAAAAATTATTTATAAATTATTAGCATATTTAAATTCTCTGCTTTCATTAACCGTATAAACATAACAGAAATTTATATTTGATTAATGATTTGTAATTATATTTCAAAACAAATATATAAACATATAACATTTTTTATATAGTTAAATTTTAAATTATATTCCGTTCTATTGAAACAAATCATTTTAATCACAACAGAATATTAAAAAAAATGGAATTAAATGATTTAACTTTTCTAGATAATTTTCTAAACAAAACCCAGTACATATTATAAATTTTAACTGTATTAGTTAAGGTTTCAGTATCGTAGGTACCTCGAAAGTTTTCATCGCTGAAAGAACATGAAATGGCTGTGGTACATAACCCACATAAAACTATAAGTCCATACGCTCTCAGACGATTGATGACTGCGGTAGTTTATCAACAAAAACGCTTTTGTGTAGTGGAGGCATATATCTCAGTAAATGGATCAAAAAGACTGTTTTATATGTATATATATAGAGAAAAAGAGAGAGAGATGTATTGAAAAAATAATAATAGTTACTTTTGGAAATAGTAGAAGTCAAAAAACTGGAATCATTATTATACAGTATTTTTTGTTATATAAAAAATATAAAATCATAAATATCAAAAAATGGTTCAAGTAATCAAAGAGGTATATTTAATAAATCAACGCTAATTCAATTTATTTTGATGTATAAAAATAATTATTGAAGTGGTATTAATGTCTCCTAATTAATAAAGTGATTAATATTAGCTCAAAAATTAGTACTATCAACATTTTAAATACATCGTTGAAAGAAATAAGAGTAAATTAGAAACTAAGTCCTTCACTAATATTCTCATTTTACTTTTTTGGCAGTATGTGAAAATTCAGTCCTAACCTGTATTGTTTTTTCTATTTAGTTTTTGGTTAAATATTAAATTTCTCTTTTATAAAAGGTAGATCTGAAAAGTATGCCAAATCTATATAAAATATTAAATTCAATTTCTATATACATTATAAGTAATTCTCAAATGAGTGAAGTGCGTATTACCTTCATCTAACAGCCAGTTATCAACTTTTTTTTCTAAAACTATGCGAAATTCCAATTCAGTAATCTATGAATAGATATTTAAATAAACAGTGTCTTAATTTATTTAATACAGAGCTATTTTTTTACATGTTTTTAAATATGTTATGATATTTAAATCAAAGTTAGATATTTTATTCTGTTTTGATTTGAAGAATAGTTTGGAAATTATAAGAAAATATTTTATTTAGAGTATATATTTGAAAAAATTATCAATAAATAATAAATTTAATTAAACATTTATAAATATGTGTGAATTTTATTTTAGATGAATGCATATGCAAGCTATTAAAAATTATTAAAAAAATTATATTTAAATTAACATGTAGAACTTGTTATATATATACATAGAGAGAGAGAGGGGGAGAGAGAGGGAGAGGGATGAAGAAATGTTCAATATATTAAAGAAACGACGCTAATAAAAATATAATTATCTAATAAGATTGTAAACACAGAATGCACTATAAAAATTGTACGATACTCGAGTAAACTACATATTCATTTTTCATTTTTGATTACATCGAATGGACATACACAGTATTCAAGATAAAATACACGTAATAAAGAACCGAAAACATTATAGTGAAATATAGTGTTCTCGCAACGTTGTTTCGTTTTATGAATTATGACAAAACCTGAGGAAAATACGTCGCGACGTAATGATTAAAAGCGAAATCGAACTGTATAAAGCTCACAAAACACACAAATGTGTCGTTGGGGTCACACGCGACTGAACTGTATGCGTCGGTATGTGTGTTTGTTAGTTCCGCTGTCAACCGGCTCTGTCAAAACATCTTCGGGTCATAACTTGTATAAGAACGTTTCCACTTTTGATATACGACCTTAATAATATGATACATTTTAGCGGCCATTATTTATTTTCCTGTCACACATACAATATTAATTTCTTTCTTGTGAATTTAGCAACGGTTACTTTTTTTGATTATTTATTTTTTGTATGTATATATTTCAGAATATGTATATAAATACAAACGCTCAACTTCCACACAAATACACACACTTTTATGTACATACATTTATACATACATATATATATATATATAACATTTAGAAACACTTAACATTTAACCTAATGATGAATTCATTATATTTTCGGTCAAAATTTTTCTGATAAACATAAAATATTGCCTCACAGAACAGTTTAATTTGAAAACATGTCATAATCGATAAAACAATTCACTTTTTATAATTCTGATGCATGCATACTCACTGCAGAGAGTTTAAATAGATTATTCTAAATAATTAATAAAACGATTATTTTATGGTACGTTCTATAGCATATAAAATGGAATAAAAAATATAACTAAGAATTTTAATTGTTTCACTAAACGACGTATCTCGGCTTGAAAAATATTAAAATTGCCATATCACATTTTTAAAGAAGTAATTAGTTATAAAAATGACACTTGAAGTGTCAACCATTCTTCATCGTTTAATCATAACATTTAATCTTAGTAATGCTCTGCTATATTTAAATTGAGAAAAGATTCATTTCGAACGCTACAAGACCGACAATCTCGTTCAAACGTTTTGAATAAAAGATTGCTAACAACTCGCAATTAACACTTCTTTTATCGTACGATGCATTTTTAGAGATCTTCGCAATTGTAATTTACCATTAATATATTCAAGGTATTATCAAAGTATACCAATATATACACACACGTACATATATATATATGTATATATATATATATATATATATATATATATATATATATATATATATATATATATATAGGTAGATAGATAGAATGAAACCACAGTATACACCGAATTCATGATTGTGTAATCTCACGGAATGACCTTTATAATCTCCTAATTTTAATCCGTGTGATTACTTTTTATTGGGATTTGTATATGCGAATAACCCACATATTAAAAGCACTACCGAAAAATGCTGTAATGATCATTAATTAGCACGTACTGGACATGATTATGGTAAATAAAGCTAACGTGTTTTCAAAATTAGAAATATTATGAATTTGAAACAGATTTTACATTCACTAACGCTGTTGAACATGTGTAAAATTTTTTGTTTCTGATTTTTATCCAATATCCATTATTTTTATGTACAATAACGATCATTTTTAATGTTTATACAGATATATATATATATATATATATATATATATATATATATATATATATATATATATATATAAATACAAAAAAGAATAAATAAAATGAAGAAAATTATTAAAAAAAATGTACCATTAAGAGAATGCATTGATTCACACAGTGCTATGATTTTTTTAATAACCTCCATATGAATGTGTTTAATATTCAATGTTGTATCTATCATTTCAAACAACTTTTAAAATGAGATTAATTTATATAGAGTACCAGTTAATGCTTGGATTTATTTGTTATACATATAAGTTTATTAATCTAATAGAATTATAGAATTGAGAGAGACAGAATTATAATTATAATAATGGAATTAAGTTTATTCATCAAAATCTTTATTAATAATTTATGATCATCACTTTATACTTTTTCTCTGATCCTATATTTTTTAATTTTTTAAGTATGCTTCTATTTTTATAAAATATCTCCTGTAAACGTATTTTATTTTGAGTATTTTAAAATTTTTTTTTAAATTTAAATGATGATATATTTATTTTAAATATCGATCATGCGATAAATTATAAAATAAAAGAGATTAATTTAATTTTTGATGTGAATTCGTAGAATCTGTCATACTTTTATAATATTTTACAATATAGAATAATTCTATAATAATATAAATTTTACATGGAAGTTTATTTATACCCAACATTTTTTAAACTCGATTTATCGAATATAATCTTTAATTAAAAACATATTATAAGACGATATAACATGACATAAATAATATAAGTGTGGTGTTATATAAATTATTTAATTTATTATTTCCAATTATTAAATTTTATTTGTTAATATTTTAAGAACAGTTTGTCATATTGACTATTATTCCTTTTACTGCATTGTACTAAATAAAAGTATACATGGCAGACACAACGTACTCGAATAAAAAAGAAATACATTTGAAATATCAAATACTTACTATAATAAATCAGTTTAATATCTGGAAATGTATCATATTGCGAAGGAACAACACACAGTTCTCAGTGGCAATTAAAATAGAAATGTCATTTGTTGAAATGTGTTATTAAACTCTGTAACAATTCTATAACAAATTACTCGTCATGCAAGGTAATTATTAAAAGGAAACTCAATTATTCTTCACTTCGTGTGCAATAAAGAATTAAAAATATTTTTTTATCAAACATAAATCTTACTTATATATATATATATATATATATATATATATATTAGTTTTTCTATCCAACTTTAACAGATATTTTTTTCCCTACTGTTATTTAGATAACTTATTTAATACAATTTTCACTATAATAACGTGTTATTAATAATCCGAAATACTGATCATATAATTTAAAGTTTACATGAAAGAAACTTACTTGTTTATTAAAACTTTTTTATATATAAATCAATACTTATATTATACTTATATATATATATATATATATATATATATATATATATATATATAATTGGATATGAATTTGATATAAATATTTGCTATTATTTGAATAATACATTTTTAAAAATACTTTATATATTTCTGGATTTGCTATGATACTGTATAAAATAATATTTCTGAAAATAAATACGAAAGAAAAAATCGACATTAAAAATAAACAGAAAATAGAAGAGAAAAGACAAAATCATAGAAAAACGTAGTACTGTCATTATCATTTTATCAAAAGGTTTTCATTACATATAGAATTCTTATACTTCTCATTGTGTTCACTACTGTCGTCAATAGATTGTAAGTACAGAAAAAAAACCCTATGAAATACAATCAGATCCACTCTTATTAAAACTGTTCTCGTATCAATAACAAAATGCATTATGCGGAGATGTTTTTTTTCAAACACTATTCAAGATTATATTTGAATCTCTAATTAAAATTCAAGTATATTTCTATTTTAAATCGTATTTCTACTTTTGTTTTTCTAATAAAATATCTCTCTCTCTATATATATATATATATAATTGTTATTAAAGTAAATAGACTAATATACCTGTAAGATACTCTACTTAAACTTATAGCAAAATTAATAGTTAATTAGTTTAAAAAAAAACATTATGCATTCCGTAACTGATTTTAAGAGAGAATAAATTTTCTAACAGATGATTATAATTTTGTTAATGAACTGTAAGTAAAACAATCATTATATTTTAATATAAAATGTTATAGTGTTACAGTTGATGTTCAATTTTAGTACTGTAAATTTTAATTCAGAACAAAATTAAAATAAAATTGGAATAAAATATAGATGTGTAGTTTATAATAAAATGAATATTGTAAAAAAAATGTGTTTATATATAAAATATAATCATGTATATATAAAGTATGTATATACATATATATATATATATATATATATATATATATATATATATATATGAGATGGAGGCATTGTGTGGATGATATACATTTATTTCGTCATATCTCGGATTGATATGTTTCAGTCTTTGTGAAATCGGGCCTAGTACGTTCATCTTTTGGGACTATTGGTGTTCTGTCTAATGTCTTCTACCCTGCCGACGCCTCAATCTTATGTATTTCAACAGAGTTTTTAACAATATTTCCATATAGTATACAGATTCATTATAAATAAGTACTCAATTCATCCAACAATTAATTGAATCGTAATAAAATGTGGAAGGTATCAATATACATTCTGATAAACTAAGTATCAATAAAAATGTTTCTTATACAAAAATCAATATTGTTAAAAACTGTGTTGAAGAGTATAAGACACAAGGATCGGTAAGGAAGACTATGTGAGATTATAAATCACAAATCCGAAAGTCGAATACAGCAGTTTCAAATCCTCAATCACAGACGAACGTATCAATCCATCTGAAGAACTTTATAAATCATGCTGTACAGAATACACATATAAGTATATAAAGTAATACATGTATAATACTTGTATATACTCATATATATATATATATATATATATATATATATATACTATTAATATAATTATATATAATAATTTTCTTTTTATTTAAATAAACTGATATACATGAATTTTTTTTAAACGTAGAGCAGGTTTAATATATTGATAAAATTTTGAAAATCCAAATATTATTTAAACAAATATGAGAATCAATTAACCAATAAATATTTGTACAGTACTTTATTAAAAATTCTGTAACTTATTAAAACAGCTTTGTAAACTTTCATATTGCAAACGAGTTCGAACGTTTATTCAAGTATCTTTAAAGTTTTTGACAATATATACTGCTGTTTTAAATTAAATATCAATTTGGAATTTCTTATAAATTTTATTAAAATAATATAATCGAAAAGTTGTATCAGATTTCCTAACATATTTTTGTAGATTGATATACTTTCAATATCTTCAAAAAATAGTTCATATTTCAGACTGTTTTTATTTTTAAATGAAAGATTTCTCATGAATTTAAAATATGAAAAAAATATTGTTATAGGAATAGTGTATAATTGTTTATCATTTGATTAAATTTAAGAAAGTATTAATGTAATTATTTAATAAGAATGTTGTCTAGGTTATTACTCAACAATATGTACAAATATTAAAGATCATTTAAATATTTAAATTTCTGTCTATATATATATATATATATATATATATATATATATATATATATACACATAAAGAGCGATAGATAAATAGGTAGATAATATATATGCCTTGAAAAAATCCTTAAAATATACCATAATAATCTTATTGCGTTTACGTACAGAACGAGCGCATTTTTTACAACTAAGGAAGCTCTAAATCTCTCTCTCATTTCACATCAACAAGAATTAAACACATTCAGACTGTTTCTTTTTTACATATTTCATAAACTCCGGATGAAATTTATGTTTTTACATGCAGTAACATTCACTCTGGTCGGCAACAGGATCTCCGACGTAACGAACCCTCCACATGTAAATCTCGAGTTGTACATTTCTACCGTCTTCAAGATTTGTTATTTATATTTTTACTATCCATTCGCAGCCTCGGGCGCATTTACATAAAAACTCCATGAATTCGTATGCTTATA
Organism: Acanthacorydalis orientalis; assembly: GCA_034766995.1. NCBI lineage: Eukaryota > Metazoa > Arthropoda > Insecta > Megaloptera > Corydalidae > Acanthacorydalis > Acanthacorydalis orientalis. The sequence goes on from CM068323.1 coordinate 29,286,949, forward strand.
ACTTTCCATTCAACGTTATCAACTTGTATATACATTTATATATATATATATATATATATATATATATATATATATATATAATAAGCTCTAGTCGATTATCATTTGTCATCGACTCACCATGAGAAACGTTTTCATGTTTACATATTTCGTAGACTCACTTCCAATGTGTATAAACATCCACTTTGATGCATTCACAATATATAATATATTCGTTTGTTTGTAGAAAATGCGAATTTTTCTCTACAATTTATATCTGTGTAAATGTAGTTTTTTTTATAGAATAAGTATCGAAGGTAATAATATAAAAAAAGCAATATTTGTGTAATATTCCATTTAGTTTCTTTTTTGTATCGATTATATCAAATAATTCTCTTATAACATTTTTATGAAAAGTACAAATTAAATAGAACACATATTGTGAAGTAGATATATTGAAAAGTTAGCCAGTAAGTTGAACTGTAATCAACTTTGACGATAGTGAATAAATTTACATTTTATTATAAATTTTCTCTACCGTTTTAATATTTATTTGATATCATAAGTAAAGACCAAGTAAATACACTGAATACCTAAATGTTCATTTCAGATTAAATGAGCATTTCAATTTATTTAAAATGTGTACGTTTCAAATAAGTTATACTATTTTCTTCTATATTGAATTATCATAGTTTACATTAAAGTATTCTATAAAATATGACGTTCTCTTTTAAAGAAACCAATTTTGTAATTTACTTAAAATACAGATATTATTCTTATATCTTAATTTGTTCTAAATATATTTCAATTGAATATTAACTCTCATATAATATCTTACTTTAATATCTTTCTTCCTTTTACTCGAATAATTTTGTCAAAATAATTAAAGGAATAATGAAATAAAGTTAATATATATATATATATATATATATATATATATATATATATATAATATTTGAATATTTATTTTATTATACACTTTATCAGCATATGTATCATTAATAAAAAAAGAATATTTCATTAATTATTTACTCGTGTATCTTTTCTAGAGCAATTTCTATGATTTTCAATAGAAATCCTAACTGATGCTCTTGAACGATAATTGATTAATTCATATTATGTACTTGTTTGTGTGTTGTATTATTAAATCCGTTCAATAATCTATTCGTTTATACACGAAAATTGTTCATTGTATTGTACGATTATTTATTATTATATTTTCGTTATTTATTTGATCAGACTGTAATTAATATAAAAGCAATTTTGTGTAGATAAGAGGGGGCGTATTCATTGTATCCCTAATAATGGTATGAATAGTACCGGTAGAATAATTATATTAATGCTTTTTTAATAAATATATTTTACTATACTCAATGTACTATATCATTTAATGAGAAAAACATCAATGTTTCAAAAAAAATTTGTGTGAGGTTAAATGTTATAATATGTATTTAATAAGTATTCACTTGATTGAATGAAAATAATTTTTGATCTATTTTAACACTCAAAGATATCTTTATACGATTTATATACATTTAATCAGAAAAAAAGTACATTTTAAACCATTATTATTATTTTCATATGACGGTGATATATTCCCTTTTCTAATTTGAGATAATTTTGAACGATTATAAATATATTTGTAATATTTTAGATCTCTGTTTTACCGAATGTTCACTTTAATGTCAAATGAAAAAAGTAGCCGCGTCTTTCAATGTACACACTTGAAGCTAATAAAATAAAAAAAGGAAATAACAATGCACAACAACATTTTGATTAAACGGACGTAACATAAAGATGCTTCAGTATACTAGCTCTTCCACAAGTACCCCTCATGCCCGTAACAACGCAAACACTTAATACGAAATGACGTGCGTGAGTTGTCGAAGCGTAGGTATGTCTGAGAGCTTGTGTAGAATAGACGAAGAAGTTTACAATCACGCGATTCGCCGATGAGAAAAATAGTGTTATTAGCCATAATGGATAGCATCAGCGATGTAGTATACACACTCACACACACACACGTATCGAATCTGTGAAGGGCTGGTGCTTCTTATGCCTCACACGTCCACATCAATCATTCGCATCTTTAAAGCGATCTTAAAAACGCCGTTTAAGCCTGCCTGCATCGAACTAAGCACGAATGTAGAGCAATTTATTACTTTGCGCAATTTGTCGCAACGTGAGACGGCGTGAGAAGTCTGTATTACGGAATGGTGCATGCATCGATAGATAATTTTGCGTTTTCCGACGACGAAACATCATCTACCTTTAATTAGAATGAAAAGAACGATATCATTATAACGCCGTGTAACCAATTAAATAAACTGAGTGCGTTAAAACACCGTCAAATTATTTAATGTGAGCTATAAATTTATAAAGAACAAACTAACATCTTGTGGGCGATCACAGATAAGATCTGACTACTTTACTCTTTAAGAACTTTCACTTGTCAAACTTTGTTTTTAATTATGTAATCGGTGAAAAGTTAAGTGTACAATTTTCTGAATGACTGCTTTGGGGATATGTATATATATATATATATATATATATATATATACTGCTATGGGATATATATATATATATATATATATATATATATATATATATATATATATACGAGAGTTATTTGATAAGTATGGTAAAAAGCAAGTTAAACACTGTTTTTTGGAAAAAATCAATTTTATTTCTCAACACAGTCTCTATTGAGGGTTAAACACTTGGTCCGATGAGTCTGAAAAATAAGCGTTGACGGCGGCGACGACATCCCTCATTCGTTGAGAATTTCTTTCTGCCGAGCCAAATTTTCAAGTTTGGGAAGAGGAAGAAGTCGCACGGAACCAAGACCGGAGAATAGCATGGATGAGTAATCAATTCCAAGCCTAATTCGTGCAATTTTTTTGTGACGGTCGATTTATACGACGGCGCATTGTCCTGGTGAAAGAGTACTTTTCTGTGCGCCAATCTTGACCGTTTTTGTTTCAGATCTTCTTTTAAACGTTCAATAATGTTGCATAATAGGCTCCTATTACCGGTTTTCCCTTCGTTAAGTAGTCGATCGGGATGATTTCTTGGGAATCCTGAAAAACAGTGGCCGTCAACTTCTCAGCCGACAAAACGGTCTTCGCCTCCTTCGGCGCACTTTGACCAGTCGTTATCCACTGCTTTGACTGCTTCTTCGACTGAACTTTGTAATGGTGGATCCATATTTCAGTCACGGTAACGAAAGGCCTGCTTGTTTTTTTCTATTTTTGCAAAAACTGCTACAATGCTCGCTTCTAACATGTGTAGAACGTGAACAACAAGTCACTTTTGGTTAAAATTTCACCTATGTTAGTTTTAAAAGTGACACTTGATAGCCGTGACGTTACCAAATGAATGGTAACGCCACATCTTAGAAATTTACCAAACTTATCAAACGACCCACGTATATCTATCTATCTATCTATCTATATATATATATATATATATATATATATATATATATATATATATAGATAGATAGATAGATAGATAGATAGATAGATAGATAGATAGATAGATAGATAGATAGATAGATAGATAGATAGATAGATAGATAGATAGATAGATATGTGTGCGAAAGATGTGAGAAAGAACACACCTATTTAATCCATAATATGAATACTACGTATCAAAACTAACAATAAACAAACGCGCCAAACCTTCTCCAATATTGATGAAAGCAATCCCTTTTTTCGAATAGCGAACATAATATTTTTTTCATCGCACTTTAACGTCGATCGAATTTTTTCAATATAATTTATCTTTTGTTTTGCTGTCAAATTATATTCATTCAAGCATGCTTGTCAACAAAATGATGGTTTAATCAATATCTCGCTTCATAAATTCACCTTGCAACATTATTCTGATGAATATTTTGTCCTCGTGAAAAAAGATTACTATGTTAAATACACGAGGTCGATGTAAGTTTCTGAATATAATTAGTATTTAAGTTTAGATCAATGATAAAAGAATGTATTTAACTTTCAATAATAATATATCAAATAGTGGCTTGAATCGTTGAATATTATAATCATGATCTCGTATCATTATCATAAATTATTTTTATATTGATTTGATTTTCTTTTGTATTTATACTTCAAATGAGACTTGTTTCCAATTATCGTCCTATATGCATTTTGTTGATTTATTCATTTAACATCTGAATAATTAATCAATATTTTTTTATTCATTTAGATAACGATTATACATTATTTTAAAACATTTCAAAACCATATATTTTGGTATTAAAATAAATATAAATCATTTAATAATTCCTGAAACGAATATCATTCTTAATTAAAATACCTCTGTATATCATGAAATACTAGCCTTGTATAAAATTCATATATAATCAATTGAAATATATATATATATATATATATATATTTATATATGGATGTATGTATGTATTTTTTATATGACTGTATGTTAATTAATTATTAAATACGAATCATCGATTCTATAATTACTTAACAATTATATAATATTGACAAATAATATTATACATTTTATGAAATGTAAATAAATTAATTATCTCGAATCATTAATCATACACGTCTATGTAAATATATAAACGTATATATATATATATATATATATATATATATATATATAACAGACATATTCGAGAACAGTGATAATTAATTGCGGAAATAGGTACACTTTGAATGCCACAAGAAATCCAACTTTACAAGAGCAACGGTCTTCGGGTGCAGCCGTATGAACAAGTTGAAGTGTATCATTAATTATTTTGAAAGGGTTCCCACGAGACATCCCTTATGTGTTCTGTAGATATCAAAACTGTTTTCGAACTGAAAACACTAAATACTTAAATAAATGATGCAAAAGGAAAACGAGATCAATATAGTGATTCGTTTCCTCTGAATTGTTTTGTTTTGTTTTGTTAATGAGAGCAAAGAACTGAGATAAATGATGATATGAAAATTTAATTACCGTTTTAGTGAATGCGCTTAGATCTTTTTTAACGTTAAATAAATATTTTCTTTTTGCCCTGTTTCAGTTAATAAACATGGCTATAGAGTATTCTATGAAACATTTATTTCCTTTCGCAGTTCAAACATTGCACAGTATAATCATCAATTATGTAGGAAATTATATATATACATGTATATATGTATATATTTAGAGAGAGATAGATAAATATAAAGGAAAACTGAAACTAAAATAAATTCGAATAAGCTTCAATATATTTTCAATAGGTTTCATATTATCGACAGAAATTTATAAGAATAAGTTAATTGATTTCTTTTTCACGAAAAATCTAAATCTTATTTTAATATAAATTACTTTTTAATAAAAAATAGATACATTTAAAACCCAAATATGGTTCAAAAAAAAGAAAAAGCAATAAATAGAATGATATTTTTGTAATCCTAGTTGATTGATCTTTATCCATCAATGAATTTTGAATAAATCAAATATTATTATAATAAATTTTAAGGAAACTACATTAAAAATATATATAATTTATGAGCATTAGTCAGAAAATTTTCTGTTAACAATTAGGATCTAAATTAAAAATCAATTTATTCTGTTTTTAAATTCTTTACATTTATAAATAAATTTTAAATTCCAATCACAAACTATTAGTATCAAACATTTCTCTATTTCCTTTCATGTTTTATTTAAAAAAATTAAAATGGTATTTTTAAAAATCAAGTATTATATATATATATATATATATATATATATATATATATGTACGTGTGTGTATGTATGTATGTATGAACAAATACTGCATTTTTATTGATTATACGCAGCACAAACAGTAATTTACATCTATCGTCAACAAATAAAAAGACTGTCCATTTTGCATTGACAATGACAGCTTTAAAAATTTATATGTAATATTTTTGCATGGTACAAATCAAATTAAACAAAAATATCAATTTACGCGACATTGTTTGCGATTTTTTACTAATGTTTTTTAATCCATTTTAGTGTATTGACAAATATAAAAATGTTGGGTCATTAATATAAAAAACAATAATACCCAACAATAAAAAGCTCATGTCGAACATGAACCATTCACGATTTTAGTTATATATCAGCCTCACATTAACACATTATTCCCAAACCTCTCGTTCCACATTCATTGTCCCAATTTATTTCCCAAATCACGTCGACATGAATGAGTTCAGATCACGCACGAAACATTGCGGTATTTACCGCACTGATTTATGAGTGATTCCACTAATCAGCTAGTATTGTTCACACTTTATCCAATTTGTTAGAAAAGATAAAAAAAAACAATTTCATTCAAATACAATAGGGATGTTTTATAATGTCTAAATGCCACACCATTCGCCACTATTTGAAAATTTATAACTGTGACGATTTTTTTAAATGTTTGAATTGACTGGTTTATACACACCGATTAGTTTGTGGAAAAACGAAATCCATGAAAGAAATCACTAAAAATTCTTGAAAAAATTTTATAACAGAAACATTATTTAAGGTAAATTCCTATTTTTCTGGGTGAAAAAATTCGATACACCAGTCATACATGAAATAAAAAGAGGAAAATAGACTCGTATATATTTGCTTTAGTAAAATAATATATATATATATATATATATATATATATATATATATATATATATATGAGATAATATGAATAAGAGAAAAACATGACATATAAACATCACTCCATTTCAATTAGTGAAAAATATGAAGTAAATTAGCGCAGTTAAATCCTTAAAAGGAAAATAATGATACATAATTTTGTTCTTAAACAGTGTATGTATTTTTATCATTAAATTATAATTTTATATACTTGAAGATATATATATATATATATATATATATATAATGACAATTAATTAACTAAACTTCAATCAATATAAAATATGATACTCTTTTCTTAATTATACATTCATATATATATATATATATATATATATACGCACATATGTGTGCATTCGTCTTAATTTCCTTTTGATTTATCCACTGATTAAATAATTATGTCAGTTACAAACGCACACGTATTTCTATTAACTAACTAAGATTATTCCCATGTGACATAACCCGTTTGACCCTGTTTGAAGTACCAAGAGATAATTAGAATTCAATACAGATTAATCCTAAATTGTTAGTTGAATTTAATTAAATATTATTTATCAATTCAATTATACTAGAAAATCTATGTGTTTTTTTTTAAATATATATATATATATATATATATATATATATATATTAATCAAAATAAACTTCAACAAAGATTAAAATATAATTAATAAATATCAACTTCCTTTCCTCCACTTACAAGTAATATTTCATTGTGTTCGTACTTGTTTGAATGTAAATACAAAACCGAGAATCGAATTTTTTACACAGGAACAGTAAAATATCCTAAAAGCACTTGTGAACACAACACTGGCATTTTTACAGAGATAAAAGGAAAGCTTGCACGAATTTGATGGTTCGGATATTTGAATTATGTTTGAGAAGTTGTCAGTTTGATTTCCGGTTCTTGTAGTTATCGTTGCGCAACTCATTATATTTACATTAGAAACGTTAAAAAGCGAAGTAGCTCTAAAAGGATTTCTGTGGTTGATTATCGTCAGTGTGGCTATGCAAAGAAATTCGTTTGAAAGCTGAGTGGACATTCAAAAGAGATTCGAATTAAAGTATTTTTAATAGATATTTAAAATTATTTCCTCCAGCAATTTTCAATGAATAACGCTTTTATTATTACTTTGAACTTATATATGTATATATATATATATACTTCAGTAAATTTAGTTTATATTGAATGTATTTTATATAACGTGTTTTTTAATTATCATACTGTTGTTTTGTACCTTATTTTCTTTATGCTTGTCGATTAAATTAAGTAGAACGCTTCATAAACCGTCTGAAATAAAAATGGATATATAAAAAAAATAAGATTTTGTAACTTAACAGTATTAAAATCTGACTCTACTTTGTATTAAAAAAGTATGACACGATTTTACCACCTGCGATGGTATCGAAATAGATGAATAAAGAACAAGTTGAAATATCTTCTCTTTTTGTTCGAAACAGTAACAACAAAAAAGACTTTTACATACAGTATCCATATCGTGACAAAGATCCGAATTCACGACTGACAAAATATACATCAAACATTTTATCACTGGAATATATATTCATGTCGTAATCTACAAATCTAAAAAGAGAAGAAAAAAAACCTTTCTGAATATTTCGGTGCGTAAACTCTCCAAAGAGATGAAACGACAACGACAAAACGGGGAAGAGAACGTTGCAGTGACAAAACGACCTGAAGGCTAGCGGAAAATTTGTTTTTCTAACTGATAACACCAGTATGTCACATAGAGGAAAACAGAACATATATACTTGTATGTACCGTAACCTTACTTTTATACACACTCGTGCAAGCACACACGCATATATATATATATATATATATATATATATATATATATATATATATATAAATGTTTTGGCGAGATGAATTACACATCCAAGTTGAATGAATGTCTTTGGATATATGGTGGATCTTAAGATGTCAGCTAGCGGGCTATAGTAACGCAGTCGTTCTAAATGTTACACATATCTTGATGTTATTGTAGCGCAGTTTCTCCTTTCACATTATCTATAAATCATTTTCAAGGTTTATTCTGTTTTGCGATGAAAAAACGTATATATTATAATTATAATACATCTTATATGAACATTATCATCATTATTATATATAAATGAAAGAAATCATCGCTACAATGTTTTTCTTAATGATAAATTCATAATGTTTATGTTTAACTCCTTACAAAAGTCTATTTTACAAGTCTTATCTATTATCAATAGGTATAGTTGCCTATAACAAAGATTATTTTGTTTTTTTTTTTAAAGAAAAACGGAAAATTTTAACAACTTTATTATTAATTTCGGAAATGAACTCGTTTTTTTAACTTTAATAGTAATCCATTCCAATTCACATGTGTAATGGAAGCATCAAAAATCGATCGAAAAGAAAATGAGTACAACATTTTTTATTACTTCGATATAATTACAAATTGTCAGCAATATTATTATTAAATTAAAGCGTTATATTAATTAAAATTTTTTTATACAATAGATCTCTCAGTGCTTCGTTTTTAAATGTGATTTTATGAAATAATATATATATATATATATATGTGTGTGTTTGTGTGTGTGTGTGGGTGTATGTACAGAAGCTTTCGAAATTTTCATCATTACGAGATATTATTTTCATTAATCATAAAACACGACTGTACAAAATAATTAACGTTACGCAACAAAATTGGAATATTTCTTTTCCGTATGTCACTGAAACAGATTCAAAGTCATAATCTCCATTTTAGTCGAGCTTTTGTATCCGACTACTCACTGTCATGATTTAGGCTCTTTTGAAACAAACATATACAGTTGGAATTTGTTTCTTTTGTCTTTTACACAAACGGCTTTAATCTTTCTTTTTACTGTAATCCGTTCAGATGGCATGCTGAGAGACATTTGCCACTTTGAGTGAGATTCTTCACATACAGTATTTCTCTCATTTATACGAGTATATATATATATATATATATATATATATATATATATATATATATATATATATGTTATTATTTGAACTTTTTCACTTTACTGATTACTATGAAACAGTTATACAGTTTATATATCTTTTATTAATTCCGTTTTCTTGCTTATTATAAATTAATTTTGGTACCAATCTTTAACAGAGTTGTTTTTAAATACATTTTAAGTTTCAATAATGAACTTCAAACGTAATAAATCACAAATGTGTTCGTTTAAAATACATTTGTAACAATAAACACAATTAGAGCTTTGGATGTACTTCGTGATTGATTCATATTTATTTTTGTATGAAAAAAGAATTGATTCCATTTTTATATTTTATTTGATTAAACGTTTAAAATATAAAATAGTTAAATAAATATATAAAAAACATTTTAATAAGTGAAATCTCAATTGTGTTAATAATTTTTTTCCGATAATTAAGAAAAAAATTAAATAATTAAGACATTAATACAATCTTGATTTTAATGTTATAAATATCTGTGAATCTCCCCTTTATAAACTACTTTTAAATATTACAGATTTAATTATCAGTACGTGTTCAATTTAAAAATATATATCAAATTCATATTCAGCTATATTCAAATTTAAAAGAAGTCAGATTCACATTACAATACTCAATGATATGTATGATATTAATATTTTTAAATGTTACAAATTAAATAAAATACTGTAATCTCGTACAAAGAGATTAAAAGACAACAGATCTGATGTGATATAAAAATATATGTGTGATATAATTTTTTTTTTCAATTAGTAAACGTTATTAATTGAAAAATAAACACACGAATCCATTAAACTTGAATGGATTTTAATTCATAAATATAGATGACGTACGATTCTAATTTCTGTCGACAAATAATTGAGTATTTAGGAACTGATATCACATGACGAATCATATGGATGTCTGTAAAAGGTATTTATATGGATATGTGGGCGTACGGATATTTATGTACTCAGATTTGATGAATTCGTGCTCGAATGTACACGGGTATATGTTTTTATATCATAATCATATATAAATATAGAATGTTTGATTTGATAATTAAAAATATATGTGATTTTTTTAGGGAAATGTAATACAAACATTGTACATATTTTCAAATAATTCATATTATATATATATATATATATATATATATATATATATATATATATATATGTATATATACATAATATCACACATCACTGACTACTTTAACAAGTTTATCTGATTCATTTCAACAATCATAATGATAGAAGAAACATTTCTTGATTCTACAAAAGTCTGGTTGTATACATAGAAAATTATTTCTTTTTTTGTTATTGAAAAGTCATATTTATATTATATTTGCACTATAAAGTCATATTTGCATTGTATTTGTATTATATTACACATAGTTTTTTATGGAAGGACTGTTGAATTTTTATTTACATACTGTTATGTTAAAAATAATTGTTAAACGTAAATTTCAAGTCCTTAACAGCTACAAATAAACTAGACTAATTTTTTATTAACTGAAAGGTAGGAGAAAGGTAAATATAAATATTATACACAGATGTTTATGCGATATATGTATGTTAACATACGTGTCGGTCTCTGAATATATAATTCATATATAAGTACGGAATAATATTGCCACACTGGAATGCATTCTTTGTTTCTATTTTATCTAACGGTATTTTTTTTATAATTTATGCATCCTTATAAATTATTCATAAAGTTGCCCTTATGGAAATAGGTGCTCATATATTCTGGAATCTGGGTCATACGACATTCTTTTATTGAATAACGTCGGTTTTTAAGAATCCGAATAAATTGCAGTTAAACTAATATTGAATTACTTGGGGTTTTTCTTATTAAACCAGAATGAATTTTCGAATAGAATTTTCAATTAGTTAAACGTTAAAATTTTACCACTTGAAATTCATTTCTTATTAATCTAGTTTTCGTATTTGACGAATCATCGATTTTTATTATTATTATTCGTCATGATAAGAAAACAATGTCTATCATATTTTTTTATTATTTTTTTTCAAGTTTTATTAACGAATAATACATTGATTTCTAATTGATTAAATTTATTTTTTAAAAAATATCAAATGTATTCACAGAACATCATTTCTCATAGCACAGAGATATTATATTTCTTCTCGACTTCATTTCAAGATAATTTAAAAACAAACAAATACTAAACAGTCTATTATAAGAGTATAATCTTTTATAGAAACTTTAAACTGTAAATAGAACAGATATTTTCTTATTATTTGTACAAAAAATAACTCATATCCTTTTTCAAAATATTTCCGATCCCGTATTTTGTGTGAGTGGACGAGAATTGGACACTGGCCAGAAATTGGTGTCTCTATCGTATATTCTATATAAGAAGAATATATCGTTAGAGTATAATTCGATTTTTATAACAGTTTATGCTGTTTCAGCTTAACGTGACAAATATTTTATCAATTGTATCACTGAAAACTTTAAAAATAATTCCACGAATAGAAAACCCATTCGTTCTTGAATTACATTGCTCATACCTAAAAAAATATATAGTTTATGAGATATTCAAAGACGGTTTTAATTAAAAAATTTAAAATTATATGAAAAGACTTGTGTAATATTTTAACAGCCATTTAAATAACATTTCAATTATATGAATGAGAATCTCAATCATCGCCAGAATAAATACACTTGATTTTTATTAATGCACACCAATTAATTATATTGCAAAGAAATATCATAATTGGATGAAATATCAAGTCTGATACAACCGTTCGAATATATACTAATAGTTATTTGATTTGTAAAATAAAAAAAATAATTCTGTTTTAATTATTCAGAGTACAATGAAATACTGATAAGTTTAAGCATGAATATTAATTTTTAAACCTATTATTACTTTCTTCAAGTATTTAAAAACTGTTTAATTAACACAACTAATAATATATTATGGCTAAATATATTTGTAGAATTAATTTATTTACGAAATAAAATAAATAGACTTTAAGAAGACATCGTATTATACAGTTCTGTAAATCTCATTAAAGGTATTATCGTGCTGAATGTTTAATAGCGAGTCGGATTTAAATACTGTATTCAGACAATGATGCGATGCACTTTTTTTCAGTGATATCATTACTTACGATTACAGATATAATTGAATGGTCTCTTGAACAATTCAAACCATTATCTCGTCTTTTGTTGTATGTTTCAAGCCCAGTTTAACAATAGTAATACCTTCTCGTTGGGTACTAGATGACTTTCAATTTTAGAAAAGAAAAAAGGGTAAACGGTTTCGTCTCAGGGAAAACAACAAACACAAAATTGGTTCGTTAGCATATAATTATATATATATATATATATATATGTGTGTGTGTATATATATATATATATATATATATATATATATTGAATGTTAAATGATAAAGTATTAATCAATGCATGTGATAATAAAACTGATATTTTGAAGGAGATATGGCTGAAGGGCCCATAGTATAAATAACAAAAATTCACAGAACAGCTACAGCGAATGATTTGGGTTCGAACCTGCAAACAAAGCGCCTTACAAACATTAATAAACGTATACAATGATTCTATATAAATATAATTTAATATATTTCATTCAATTTTGTATTCATATATGTGTTTAAAAATCTAATACATTTTCTATATTATTACAGGTAAGTTTTCGAAACTCATCTAGTTGTTTGAAAAAATCCTTCGGTAAGATTTTATAGAATGGATCTTTCTAAAATATTATTATAATTTTTATATTTATTTGTAATTATTGACATATATTAACATTGCCTTTCCCCGATAACGAGAATATAACCCAATTATACTTATTTATATGAATTACTGGTCATAATTTCATCTGTATTGACAAATTAAAATGAAAAAACCTCCCAAATAAATGATAAACTGATCAAAGAGGACGTTTTTTTTTTGAATAAATACAATCTAGAAGACCGTTAATGAATAGAATGAACAGATAGGGGAAATTACCCTGGGGTGCACCTAAAATTATTGAAATTGTATCTGTCAGTGTATTTACAATTTCACCCTTTGTGCTCTATTATGGAGGTATGCTTTAATCTATCGTCCCACATTTTATATCAGTACGATACAAACTCAAAAGATACAAACAGCCATACTAATAAACAAATACTCTTTATAAAATACATCAACATGTATAAAATATAATGGTAAACAGATGTCAATTATCTACATCTTAAATGTCAAATGGAAACATTATTTCTTCTTGGAATAACCATAAATATTTATTGAAATAGTACATTTGACTAATTATAAAGTAAGAAATAAATGGAGATCTTGATATTATTTCATTTAGATTAATTTTGTACACATAAATACAAATTGAGACAACTTGAATGTTTTTAATTCTATTGAGACTATTAAAGTAGCTTTTTAATAAGTCTAATGAAAATAATATTCATTAACTTGTAAAATCTTACATTATATATATATATATATATATATATATATATATATATATATATATATATTAAAAATTGTAGGTAAAACATCCACTTTGTATATATTAATTTATAAATTAAGTGTTTCAAATCAATTATCAAAATGACCTTATATTTATTATTCGTGTATTAAAATTCATGAACTCTTATTAAAATTGTTTAATTTTTATTTCGGTTAACAAGTATAGAGTGTTGAATAAAAACTAACATATTTATTATTTAATCCAAAATGGTAATTTAAATTGTCATACATTCACATGTAATCTATTAAACTGTAATAAGCCCTTTTATTATTTTCTCGGGTAATATTAATCATATTTTAAATTTTTAGTCAAACATTTAATATATATATATATGTATGAAATGAACAATTATCGTGTACTGACCACAAATAAAAAATAAATGTTTCCTGATCCGTATTTGTTGCATTTCGCCACTAGTTAACAGACGCATAAACGTCAGTGTTTAAAGTCAACATGTGATAACAAATAAATCTTATATCCCACTTCATCACATTTGTACGAGCTTTGGCCAGTTTAGCGAAAACAAAACTTTCACTACACGCTTGCAGGAAATGTTAACTCTTGTCTTTTTTCCAACGCTCCGCGTTGAAAAAGTTAACGTTTTCCAAACAGGATGTGCAAGTCAAGTAAATCTATTCATACATTTAAAAATAAACTTTCATTCTTCTCCAAGTTATTTCCCTCGAGCTTGGCAATGGGATTTTTTATTCAAGATTTTAATCTAGTCGCGATCCACAAAAATCCCTAGAATTATTTAAATGGTAATCTACTTTGGACGGATTAAAACTAGAATATGTAATCGGAATAAGAGCGTATTTCAATTTACAATTTGAATATTTCGCTCGGTTTTCACATGGACGAACGCTTAACATTATTTCCAGAAAACAACACTTTTTATTTATATTTTATAACTTGCCTTCTTGTTTGTACGACACTGTTGACGGAAAATGCATGAAGCAGGAAGTAAAAAGTAGGTCAAATTACATACAGATTAATTCCTGATTCTTATACTTCTAGAACACGTTTAACTACATACATGACCATAAATATCAACATAACAGACATATTTATAAAAACATATTTGCGATGATACAGTAATAAGCTTTTCAGTTCAGTTCGTTTTAATTAAAATACATAATTAATATTTAATACAGTTCTGTAAACTATAACAGTTTCAGAAATATATATATATATATTATTAGGGTCTCATAATAATACGTATAAAAATTGAAATTTAAACTTATAATATAAATTCATACGATTTTATTTGCATAGAAATAAATTGAAATATATTTATTTACAAATATATCACGTACGTATCTACCAAATGAATAATGATACTGAACAGATATAAGATTGAAAATCGTAAATGAACGAAAATAAAATACACGAAAAGAATATGTGAATGGACACAAAAAATGAAACGATGAACCATAAATGGAGAAAAAGAAATATAAAATCATTGTAGGAAGATAAGATACTCGTGAAACGTTACTCGACGGTGAAATTGGGAAAGGTTGCTATCAATATTTATTCACTGATATATTCATTATTTACATACGAACACAAACTCTTATGTATGTGTATGTATATATATATATATATATATATATATATATTTATATATATATATATATATATATGTAATTTATGTCTAAATAAAGAAAAAATTTAGAAAAAAATCAGGACAATTAAATATCTCACTATGTACATTATCGTTAATTGGTTTAATGATGAATTCTTTCACTGTATGAAATTCTTATCAATTAAATGTTATTTTTATTTCGATATTTTTGGAAAGAAATCTTCTAGAACTAAAACAGGTTCTGTATATTTAGGAAAATAATTTTCTGTTTGAAAAATCCATAATGCGTAACAATTTGAAACCAATAAAAATAAGTACAAAAATTCAATAACGTAACATGAAATAACACAAACAGCGTGGGAATATAACACTTGTCATATATTTATATATATATATTTATATATATATATATATATATATATATATATGTGTGTGTGTGTGTATGAAACCTGATAGGGATTGTATAAGTTTTCAAGACTCTTGAACTATTCCTAAGGGCAATAGAATTGAACAGAAAAGGTATATTGATCGATAAATACATTTTAGGAAAAGAGTTTCAGTGAAAAAAAGGAACCGAAAATTTATTTTCAAAAAAAGTGTGCGTGAAACATCATCTTCAAATAATTATGATATGTTTTGTTCTTGTTTACTTGTCCATTATGCACGATTTTCTAGTACACTTATATACAACAAAAAACTCTCACACAATCATATATATATACAACTTACATATAAAAAATCATATAAACCAAAAACACTCATTATTACTTTAGAATATTAAGACATCTACTTTAAATGAACAGATACACCACTCATATCGAATCTTTAACGATAATTAGTTCTTTCACAACATTTACATAGAAAGTGTGTGTCGCCTGATCCCTTAAGAACACAATTATGAATAATTGATCAGTTAATAAATTTATTACTTAATGATTTTAAGGTATGTATAAGGCATATAAACGTGACTAGAAAATATGGTCTCCATTTTATTTTCAATACATAATTGAAATAATTTTATTTTCCTTTTAAAATTTACTATAACATTAGACCATAAATATTATATATCTTTTATGAGTTTCAAGTATATAAAACAGGAATTTTATTGGGATATAGAGGAAATTCGAAAGCTTATATATATATATATATATATACATTTATATATACATACATAAATCATCAATATTTGTTAATCTATAAAAAACACACTTTTTCTCATTTCTGTCATTTTTAAATTGTCTCATTAAATTCTGTCTCATTAGTTAAACAATTGATTTATATTTCAAATATATTAATTTCGAACTTTAAAACATAATCGACGATATAATTAAATATTTATATTAATATACACGGAAACACACACACACACAATATATATATATATATATATATATATATATATATATATAAGTGTTGATATTTACATATTTTTTTAAGCTGAAAATTGAATATTTTTCTTATGTAACTATATCTCTACACATGAATTGATAAACATTTTGGCAAGGGTGGTTTTATCACAACAAAGTTTTTCGAGCTATACATACGGAAAAAGAAGCGCAGTGTAGATATATTTTACAACAATTTTTGGAAATTGCGGATATGTACCCGCCGTTCCTTTTCATATTTATGACGAGCATTTCGTCGACCACACTGAACAATGGCAACCCTGCGGACCACCAACCAGTAATACTGAACTCGGTTCTACCGGAGAGACTAGTTTAATACAGACACTAGGAAAACCTTCAATATACCATATATATATATATATATATATATATATATATATATATATATGTATAAATTTTTAACTTTTATACTGGTTCAGTAGTTAAATATACCATTTGTAGTCGGTTGTTAAGAATCGTGGAATTCGGAGAAAAGTGCTTCATCATAATACTCAACCCACAGATGATTTTTTGAAGTGTTTTTGGGTCTAGTATCCTTGCTAAAATATTTATTATATTAATATATATATATATATATATATATATATACATATATATATATATATATTTATATATATATATATATATATATATATATATATATATATATATATATACATATATATACATATATCTGTATATCAATTCTACTTTGAACCTAAATAAATTGTATTATCCTTCAACATTTGATACTTAAATTGATTATTAGCCTTAATTACTAAACATTTCCATGAAACTATAACTTAATATTAATAAATAATTATTAACAAATATTTATTCATTATTTATGAACAATTGATAATAATGACAATAATATCTTCGATTATGTTTTGTATACAAATCGTTATTTTAATTGTGTGGTATTGTGTTATTTTTGAAAAAAATACATGGGATAAGAAGAAAAAAATCATTGAAATTCTGTTTTTCAGTCGATAATGTACTATGATGATAAATTTAAAGTTTAATAAATGTTTCAGGTGATCAAGTATAGCTATTAGTAAAGTGAATCAATAAATTTTCTTAATTGCTTTAAATAAGTATTATGTATATAATGGCATTATATACAAATATGGATAGATAGGATGATATATATGATAGATAGGATGTTGGATTGATAAATAAATACATTAAAAAGGACCTTCCATTTTTAATATATCAAATTATTAACTTTAATTAGAAAGCAACCACTCTTAATGTTAAAAAAAGAGATTAAATATTTATTAAATTGTATATTTGCTAAATAAATGTAGAAACAGCTATGTCTAGTGTGCAATACTCGAATGAATATGTTATTTGTATTTAACTGTTTTAATACCTCGTCAGTTTGATATTTAATGAAATTCTATACAGAACAAGTATAAAATAAACTAGTTGGATATTGATATTGTCCTGTATTGTTGAAACGACACTTGTTTAAACCATTAAATACTTTGTATTTAACAAAGTAAGTATAGTGTTGTTGAGGTGCGCCATTATAAAGAATGTCAAGCTTTTGTCTAGTGTAGTTGTTGTTAAAATAACATCACGGTTACCAATACTAGAATCATAGTGTAAAATGAACTGGTTCATGTTCATTTTATGAGATTTGTAGTGATTTTTCATTCTATTATTCGACTTGAATCAAAAAATTTACATTTATGAACAAGAAATCTGTACAAATTACATTTTTAATTAAATCAGATAAAACTTAAAATGTATGAATATCTATTATATATTTTCATATAAGCACTGTTGAATATAATATTTATTTTTTTTCGTAATAGAATTTTATTCTTAACTCGTTCAATTCTTCACCAATTAGTATAAATAAAAAGAATGACTTTAAACAATCTATAGTATAGAAAACGAAATAATTTAATTGAAACGAGCACCTTTTTTAAAATATTAAACAAATTATCCCTCAAATTATTATAAAAAATCTAATGCAGTATTTGTAACGCTTGAGCATTGGTGGGAAGTATGCCAAAAACTGCAACATAGCACTAGAACGTACCACATATATTTCTAAATGCATTGACCCTTTCTGTTGAATGAACAAAATGAGAATATTTCTGATCTAGTGAATTCACTGCCGTACCGTACATCCTGCTAATTATCAACGATGATCTTTTTTGTTCTATTTCTAATGCTTCACCAAAAATTTAACGTTTCACTTATATTACAATAACTGAGTTATTTCATTTATAATATGTATTACTACTTACAACAATATTTATAATTGAAATGTTAAATTTCTGCTTAAATACAGTTTTAATCAACGATTTATGGTTTTTTAAATGTATTAATCATAAAAGTGTTTTATATATCACAGACGAGTATAAACATATTTGAAAAAATGCTGATTCTTTTCTAAACACGTTTTTATATTATTTTTACATGACTATTATTAAATCGAATTGATTCATATCTGATAGATTCAATCAGTCTTAAACAACGAAATAAAAATATAAATCTTGCATAAAAGCTCTCTCAAGTTGATATCCTTACAAATTTGATTTTTCTCGAAAATTCACAACGCATTTTCAACCATCGAACGTATGAAACACTATACTATATATGTATAATACAGCGAAGTCACCTCTGTTCGTATTCAGATGGCAAGTAGTTTTCAATTCTATGTTCACAGGATACATACATAACCTTATTATCTGGCACCTTTATTTGAGTCTACCCGTATGATACACGTACAAAAATGATGCAATGATTGTAGATGCAATGGTTAGAAAAGATAGAAATTTGATTGTTTGCTACATCATTTATATGCGGACAGTGTTCTCGATTTATATCTACCATTGTCACTGATTCTCTGACGATTCGTAGTGATTTTATTGTTTTATCGAGGTGAGAAACGAATACTATTGAGAATGGAAAATAGGTCATGGATTGAAAGGATTGGTTTTTCACTATTTTTCTTGTTACAAAAACTAGATACACTTCTATCATTTTGTTAGCATGGTTACATTTACTTTTATATCCCGTACACATACACACACACACATATATATATATATATATATATATATATATATATATATATATATTATTAATAATTAAATCTATTTTCCAAATCCATTAGTAAAGAAAAATAAAATAATAATATTCTCATCGTTCAGCCTTAAATACTATATCGATGTTCATTTCTAGATCAAAACCAGTCGTAAATCTTTAAATCCGATCCTATTTATATCTTAGATTTTTAAATAAATACCATTGAATGTTATATAAAGTAAGTATACATTTTTTCCAACCATAATACTTCTTGTAGATTTAATTTCTAATATCTTCAAAGACTTCAAAAGAACAGATATGCTTCCAAGAAAGAAAGTTGTTCACAATCTAAAAAAGTACATACTTCATCATGTTTCGAGTTTCTAAAGAGCTGCTTTTATCGAAATAACATAATTCTGCTTCCAAAATATTTTGTAACTATGACAAAGCCCGCAGGTATCGAACGTGTTTGTGAGATAGTGAAATTTCAAGTTTATAAACTCAAATAATATCAAAGTAGAGTAGATCAAGGGAACGTGTTTCTTGGTATTTTGTTTTAGTTCCTGTGCCCAGTGCGTGAAAATATCTTCTAAATTAATTACAACTGACTTACACTAACACACTTCTAATGATTTAGCACTAATTTAGTATGTCGTTTCGCTAATCAATGTAAGTTGATATTATGTACTGGGTGCTATGAAAATATAATATTTTTAAAATGTTGAAATTATAATAATGTAGTATTCAACTGGAGATATTTTTTTAAATATACATATTTTCACAATTATGATCATAAAAGAGAGCATATGTCAAATATTCGAATTTAAATTTAAACATATTTCTTAGGAATTCAGTACTTGTCATTCGATTACAATAACATTTAAATTTATTCTGGAACCTAAATAGAAATTCATTTTATATTCAAAAAAGACATATCTTGCTATAACAACATATTTTAGAAATTAAACTATAATTTAAATTTTATATTAACTAATTTATAAAATCATCTCGAATGCAACAAATACAGGTTCCATTTTATCTTGGATTTATTACTATTTTTGTTATTTAAATAGATATTTCAAATAATAATATGTAATATTTTATTTTAAATTTGTTTATATATATATATATATATATTATATGGTAAACTGATTGATAACGTCCATTTATTAAATACTTTTTAAAGTAACAAAAAGTTATTCATGTATAATACTTTGTGACATGACCTGCAAAGAACTTTCTTACCGGTTAGTACAGACCTTACACTACTATAAGATGTCTCCAAAGAGATCCTCATCCAAGACGGTGTCGTTCGGTGGGTTTCTTGCGACAGCCTCTTCAGGGAATAACAACGGTCGCGTTCTTCACACAAACGGCATATTTGAAAACATGACGATGGCTGCACGTCTCAACGCTACTGTTACCGCGCGCGTATGGACTATGTTGATGGCGAAGTTTTCTTTTTTTTTTATAATATACATATATATATATATATATATATATATATATATATATATATATATACACGAACACTTTACGCCTTCGGCTTGGTTGCCATCGCTATGTGCCGTGAGTTGACGCAGGATAATAGATTCGGGATGTAAATAAGGTTAACCGTTTTGCCACGAGAATATAGGAGGAGTACTGTTTTTTTTTTCGTCAGAAAAAAAAACAAAGTCAGTATATAGACACGTGAGGTTTATATCGAATCGTTTAAGTCGACCCTTCATCATTGTCTTGTCAAGATTGAGATTGGAAAACAGGTTGTTTCAGTTTTGATGGAATATTGAATCGAGATTAACGATTTTTATCTTAAGTTGTGTAATTTAAAAGTTTCACTTAAAAAGGAAAATCTTTATAAGTAGAAATTCTTTTGAAATACGCTTTACTTGTTCTAAATTAAAAATATATAGATACACACTCATACACATACATACATATAGATATATATATATATATATATATATATATATATATATATATATATATATATATATATATATTCACTTATACACTTCAAATACAATCAATAATTTACAACACTATTTATGTGTCCAGTAATTTGCCACTAATAAAGTACGTTCGTTTCATTAATAAGTTATTATTAGAAACTTATTGGCCAGTTTAAGCTCTTAATGGGATATTAAATAAATAGCATTGGTTATTGTGAATTATTAAATTATTCGTTAATCCGTTCGTGCAGTTAAATATAATTTGGTCTATTTACATAAATTATCTCTCTATTTATTTTAACTGTTCATGTAATTATTTATCTATCAGTAGGTTTATTTAAATGTGTTCGCAAATAAAATAATTTATCGTCTTTACAGTACAGTTCTTCACTTTAATTCAAATTACACATGTTTATTATTATTCTGCGTTCTATATTAGTTATTAATTATTAACGCTGGATGATCATTTTTATTTTGGGTTCGTTAGATTCGAATAAATTAATATGATGTGTAAACAAAACCAGTTATGACTGTTACACGTCACAGAGTGTTCATAAAAAAATATTATAAGAAAACAATCTTAGAAATGACTATTTGCAGATACTCATTAACTTCTCGCGAAATATGAAAGACGACATAAATGAATGTTTGTTGTTTCTCGTGAAAGTATGTCCTCTTTCATTCACAATGAATGGTTTTATGTCGTACAAACAATCCTGAAATAGAGTTGAGAAACGACGGGAAACTTGTGCGCTTCTTTTTACAGTTTCGCATCAAAAGAAATTCACTAAAAGTTTGTCTTTCGATAGACGCAAGTGGTTTTAGTCGCCGTGCCGAAAACCGACCGCTCGCTATTTTAGCAGAGGTATCCAAGGTTTATCAGTGAAAAGACGCATTTGAGCGTATCTGTGCCCATTGTCGATGTCTGCGAAAGGGTCCGAATTATGGAGACCGATTTCAAATTTTAGATTAAATGGGTAGGTCGGACAAGAATTGATGATGGTCTCGAGTTTCTGCTTATTCGTGTCCGTTTTCTGCATCTATTTCGTGGATAAAGTATGCGTATTGTATATATTACATTTTTTTTTGTGTTTCGGGAAAAGTTTGTGAAATTATTTTCTCTCATATTTTACATTACTATGAATTATTTCCATTATATGCATCAACGTTCATATATATATATACAGTAGTAGTATTAATTCTTACAGTACTTCTATAGTCATTTTAACAATAACTGATACGATTAATCGCTTTTAGAGAATATTAAATATATTTTAAACACAATTAATCCATAAATGATAGAAGTTGTATATAAATGAAACTTGGTTCTGATCAAATGTATTTGTTTTCACTCTACCAAAATCTAATCTGCGAATTAAATTAATCAAAATTTCGTATTATTTAATTTTAAAGCTATATCGTTTTAAAATAAGTAAATTATGAATTTAAATTCTTTTAGCAAGTACACAAATTCAACGTTTTATCGAACTATTTCCTTAAATTTTAACATTCCTGAATTTAATCGTTGAATTGTTTAATGAAATGTATTAACAGAAACTGTTGAAATTTTCAGAGAGGAAAAATACGATTTTAATCTACAATTAAAAGTCAAATACCCATTTCTGTTACACGGAAGATCGTAATGCAAATTACGTTTTTCGAAAATAATCAAAATGTAAAAAAATATATTTTTTTGATTCTATGATTTATATTCTTCGTTGTTCGTTTTAGTATTTCGCAGACACTGTTCGTGATTTATTTTATAATATCGTTTGACAGATGAATTTCAACATTCGACATATTCAGAACACTTGATACATACGTAACGTTTTATCATTTTTCTTGTTTATACTACATTTTAGACTTCACAAATCTTATAAATCATTCAAAATCCCTTTGTTTGAAAAGTGAAAAAGTTTTCGTTTTTCTTCTTGTTTGTCTATTTTGAATTCTCGCCATAACGTAATTGAAACACATTAACATATAAACGTTGAAGTTCCTATTTTTACATATATAAATATTGAGATACAAATCAAAACATATATAGCAACAGCTAATATAATATCAATATTATTTGAATAAATTTACTGCAGTATTATCAGATTTCATCTGCATCAAACATTTATATTTGATTAATATTTAAAAATAGATTTTAATAATATAATATTAATTGAATCTAAGTCTATATAATAAATTATAAATGATTAGAAATTAAAGTTCTATCTAATATCAACATTATAATATTTATGAAGTATTATATCAATATTTATTTTCGAAAACTTAATCGTTCTACATTTAAAAAAAAATAATCAAAGTGTTTCTATGAAAATTCTCTTAAATAACATATACAGCACAAACGGTCTGTGCCGTAATTAAAAAAAAAACTAATTAATAAAAAAGTTAATATTATTAATATTAAAAAGTTACAAAGTAATAAGTAATACGACGCTTCTGTTTTATCTCAAATAACAGCATGAACAAATTCATAGGAAGAAATATTTTCTTGCTGAATATTAAATTACCACTTACTTGACTAAGCAAAAATGAAAAGAATATACAAAAATTGAATAATAAAGAAATGACCTTATTTTCATTTAAATAGGTACTCTGCATAACCGTTATGTAAACTAGAAAGTTGATTCAAATTGAGACATGATATCTAAATATGAGCCTACAAATTTCTCTCTTGATAAAAAGATGTTTTCTTTCAACATTATTTACATAGCAATTTCAACCAGTTTGTTTTCATCAACAACTATATTTGAGAATTTATGTTTCGTTAAAAATTTATAAAGATATATAAGTTTTTATTTAGTATTTAAAAAAAATATTAATTATATTTTTATAGAAAATTGGACATAGTTAATAAAATATGTAATTTTAATAACTGAAAATTTATTCATTTAATAGTTTAATTGATGAATAGAAAAATTAATACGAATACTAATAAAGGAGTTATAATGAAAAACGTATCAATGCGACGTTTATTTGACATATCCAACAACTAATGTAAACAATTTGGTCACTACCATCATTCAGTTGAATAGGCACGTAAATTGAATTTATTTAATCAATATTGTAAATAATATTATAATATAACCAGAATTTAATTGTTAATTTGGAGACATCTGCTTGATTGATTGAGGTTTCGAAACTTTAGTATGCAAAGGTACAAATGGAACACGATAAATCAATATATATATATATATATATATATATATTATATATACATATATATATATATATATATATATATATATAAGTATTTACATGCATGGCTCAATTAGTTTAAATAAATGTCACTATAGAAATAAAAGTAAAAAATATTTTTTTATCCTAGAATATTAATTAATAGTGAACGATAGGAACAATCCTTAACGGTAAAAGTATATTTATCTAAATATATATTTGATTTAAATATTATCTGCATAATTTTTGCTTTCCAAAAATGGGAATTTTCTTTCCAAGATGTCTTACTTTTCGTTCAAAAAAATCATTAGAAGATAGAATAATTATTGAAATGAATGCATAGTTGAAAAAATAATGTAGTTATTATAAGATGTAAATTATTTAATTTATAATATATTTACATTCTGCAGAGTTGATTATTGATTTCATTCATTTTTTTCAGACAATGTAATATTTTGTTATAAATAATATGTAAGAAAAATAATTTCATATAAATTGTTATTTGTTTAGATATATATAGTTGATCATTTCATATATTTATAACTATTTTTCATTCTTATTTATAATCATCTGACATTTGTTGAAACTGACTGCGATTCACAAATATGTCACACCGCATAAGTTAAAAACAGAATAGTGGTGTAGCATATTATTTTATAGCAGTGAGATCTTTATAACTTCATATTACGTTAATCTCGACTGAACTGAATTAATGTGACAAAAAAGTGCTCGTTGTGTATAGTAAAAATATACGGTATTGTTATTTCCATTCACATATTTTAAACATAAAAAAAGAAAAAAAAACTTGATGAATTCATTGTAAATGTTCTTGATCTACACTATGCAGACCAATGAACGCCGGAAAAAGTAGCAACCTCCGCCAAGAGTTTTATGATTCATGAAGCCAAAGCGCCGCCAACACTGACACCCTCGCCCACACCCATCACATGAAACCGCGTAACACACTGCACCCTAAGGGCGGAATACCGGCAGAAAGCGGGCAGAAAGTCGTACGTATTGTTACATAACAACGGCACAATCCCAGAACATTATCCGCGTTCAGGATAACAAATAAATATGACTTACGGAATTTGTGACGCTTTGCGAAAAATCCTCGCACCCTCGCGACTTACGACGATTAGGAAATTGCGTATTGCTACCCGTTCGTACGGCTCTCACGATTCTGGACGCAAAACGTGGATGAATATGGAATTCTTCGACGTTTCGAGAAACGAAATTCACGTTGATCTGTCTTTATCCATTTCAATACTGCCATGAATATAAGTAGATAGATTAATTCTATACGGCACATACCTGAACGTGTTCGAAAATTGTGTTAAAACACTTTTATTTGTTTTCGAGCATGTTTATTTTCACATATTTTTCAACGTTTTCATATAATACTCTTATTGAATATAAACGCAGCTTTTCTAAAATCCGTTCAAAAATATATTTCATACAAATGTTTCCTTTTTCCAATATCCTTTTACATTCACCCCTACATATAATACGAATATATAAATATATATATTTATGTGTGTGTGTGTGTGTTTGCATGTATTAATATTTCATATTTTGTAATATTCAATATTCAACACCTCAATAAACAATTCCATAAAAAAATCAATAACACACTAATAAGTTGCTTATAAATATTTCACGTTATTCACTAAGAATACATTTAACAAATTATTAAATAAAAAACCATACACATCTTCATAATAAGAACAAAATTATAATCCAAAAAATTAGTCGACCCTAATAGAACACATGTATAATTACATTGTATATACTATATTTATCATGTCTCATCTTATTTAAACATTTACAAATATTTAATTAAATATCAACTTTATTACTTTCCATTATATAAAATTACAAAGTAACATTTCTCGATAAGTCTTCAGCGAATTTTATTTATTTTTTCGAACAAAAATTGCATATAAACTGACGACCTTCTGACCGGCCCTATTTTTTACAGCCGCTCGTTTTTATGACCGATCCTACTTTTTACGATCGTTTGTATACGATTCACACTTCACACATATAACATACAATTTCATACATACATAAATATATATATATATATATATATATATATATATATATATATATATATATAATATTTTAAATTATTGTAGTTTTGATAAGTAGTTTAAAGTGACATGAAATAATGAAATATTGTTTATTACATACATATATATGTATATATATATATGTGTGTGTGTGACCATGTATGTATATATATATATATATATATATATATATATATCGGTTTAATGAAATAAAACAAATAAAATTTAACATGAGATAAAACCTTCCATCACAAATTTATTTTATAAAATGTGGAATAAAAGTTGTAGAAAATATGAAATGAAAATTTAAATGAAATACTGATTTATAGCAATCTCTTCGTATTGGTTAATAAACCACGTGTATGAGTGTGTAGGAATTTTTAAAATTTATGTATTTTAAAACACATAAAATATTCAGTCAATAAATAAACTATATATATATATATATATATAAATGAAGTATAGCTGTACATATTTTATAAAAAAAATATATGATTTGAATTTTATACTAAAAAAATATACTTTCAAATTGTCGTGAACGGATATGACGTCACGAATTGTGTTCTTGCATTACTTTCGCCTATTGTGTGTGTGTGTTTTTTGTAACATACATATTTATGTATTTTTTTCTAATCATAACATAAATATTTATGTATTATTACGATCAATACAAGTACTTATGGCCATTGAAGTCACGGTTTGTCGTTTGATATCAGACCGCCTTCCTTATTGTATCGATCGTGAAGTATTTGAGGCCTTGTTGATTTTTATACATCTTTTGGGAATTACACAAACTCATGTAATAAAGTTTCGAGATGAAAATATTTTTAAGGAATAGATTGTTGTTTTTTATGCGGATGATTCAGAAGTCAATCAGCATTAGTTGTTTTCGAATTTTTTTCTACCTTTAAAATATTTGAAGTATATATGATTTAACAGATTTCAAAATAATAGAATTACTTGTTAATATATCTCCCATTTAACACAATATAAAAAAAAACACATGATAAGAAGTGTGTTTGTAATATTTTCGAAAACTTCAATATGTCTCCAGATATTGTTATTCTTTTAATGTCTATAGAAAGAATTTATAAATTGACATTTCCAAGTGTTTAACTTTAACATTTTATTATTTATTCTAAAAATATCTTGTTTAATATTCATCATATTATACAAGTAAACTATTTCATATTATTAGTAGGGAACAAGTAGCGAACAGTTAATCCTATTAAAAGTTAATATTTATAAAGTATCATAAATTTGAATATCTCAACCTACAGATAGTGAGATTAAATTATGTGAAAATTATTGTCTTGTTAAACTCTTCGTATAAAGAAAATATTTTTTATTAAGACACATGATTACCTAATTTAAATATTGAAGTTTATTTTTTATTTTAAAGTTCGGTGTTTGTTACTGATAGGATATTTTTAAATTTATTGATAAACTAATTAATGAGAAATCAAAAATACAATTCAATGAACTAAAACACATATTGTTTGAATAAACTTTTCCTCTCTGTTTAAAACGAAATTTAGACAATCGAAACAAGGTAAACTACAAATATACGTACATACACACACACACACACACACATATATATATATATATATATATATATATATAATTTATGAATATGCCAGATGAAAAATATTTTAAAAATTATATTAAAAAGACATGGGTCTAGTTAGATCTATAAATTTTTATGTACAACAGTTGGTGTATTTACCACCATTTATCACCTGTTTTGTAAGTACGCAGACACTTTTGTATATCCATTAAATAAATAAATGTATGTATATTTATATATATATATGTATATATATATATATATAGATAATAAATTTGGCCACCATTAATAACAGCCTTACAAAGCAAAAAATGATATATGAACAAATCGAGGAAAATGTGTTATGGAAGAAAAGGAATTACTTGTTATATTATTTAGTTAATTTATTTTAGGATTCAAGTTCTGTCGATATAATTTCAGTATATATACAGCTTATAAATAAGTA
The DNA here is from genome assembly GCA_034766995.1 of Acanthacorydalis orientalis. NCBI lineage: Eukaryota > Metazoa > Arthropoda > Insecta > Megaloptera > Corydalidae > Acanthacorydalis > Acanthacorydalis orientalis. The sequence continues at coordinate 29,316,279 of CM068323.1, forward strand.
TTCGTATTTAATACATTGGATAAGCTCTCTATTATTATACAAAAAGTTCTTTTAATGTCACAACAATCTAAAACAAACCAAACACACACACACACACTGAATTGTACGTTTCGATGTGAAAATAAGCACAGAATTTACATTGCACCATGAATAAACACACCTGAAATGTAAAAATCTGTGTACAGAATTCGATTATTAGGAAAACGTTTTACTATTATTCTGGAATTTATTTGAAGTTTAATTAGTATAAACTAATCGTTATTGAAATTGCTTTCATTAAATATGTTGTTATTTGCTGTACATATCTGCATTTATTTATCGTTTGTTTCATTAATGTATATTCATATATGTATATCTATATCTATATATATATATATATATATAAGTAAATTATGTTATTTTAATAAAAATGTTTTATTAATATATTTAAATAACCGTGTTGAGTTATAGAAAATACGAAATACGAGTCAATATTGTCGTATGTAGTCAATATTGAAGTGTTTTCAAAAAAATCTTAACAAATGTATAAAAAAACCTTTTTAATGTTAAAAAAGAATGCTAAGTGATAAATTCGAGGATAAACTGTTATATACTTTATTTATTTGATGATTTAATTTTCATCTGGTAATAATTTCATCTTATCGTCCACACATCTAAGAATTAAAAAAACAAACGTTATCATATAAGAGTATTAGAAAAATATCTAATTTGATAAACTAATAAATAAATACAGTTAAATTTTAAGGAAAAAAAATATTTATAAATCAACACTGTAATCTACCAGTAGATAAAGAGGAAATTATATTTCAAATCTCTTTGTTAAAAGAATCAAAATTGTTATCAATCATTAATCCAAATTAGTTCAAGGGAAAGTAATTTTTATTTATTTATTTTTTTTAACATATATATAAATATATATATATATATATAGAAAGAGAGAGAGTTTTTTCTAGTATTTTTAAACGACATTTTAAAATATATTCATATTGTTCTGATGGCATGTAAAAGAATTGTAAAATGTATACAAAAACATACATTTGTTGGATATGCAGCTCATATTACTTGTGTTATTTCGTTTTGTTGAAATATATTTGAGATAACAAAATTTAGTGAAAATATTTTGAGCCAGTAAATACATAGATACATATATATATATATATATATATATATATATATATATATATATATATATATATGCGTGTGTGTACTCTTAAATGGAAACCACTATATGTTTTCTACGCAGTTCATCACGAAGATCCGATTTCCTCCTCTGTTACCTTTTTACCAACTTGTCCCAATGGACAACACCAACTCACCACTGTATCTTTTTCGTACACTTTACTCAACATCTTGTGAATATATTCGTAATTCGTTTTATGTTATCAAAATGTAATCATAGTTTGACATTCATTTTCCATTTTTCCGCATTACAATTTTTGAAAAACCTCAAAAATATATTTCTTTAATTAACTGTCTAGTTTACTAAGACATAAATACATTTTTCTATTAAATGTGTAAGAGCACAGTGCTGAAGAACACTACATATTTTTATATTTAAAAAAAGTATACCGCTTCGAATTTAAAAATATACAAATATTTTTATATGCCGTTTTATTATTATAAAATTGTAAAACGATAAATAATACACGTATTTATTACTGATTAGAATTAATTTCATAGATTAGTATAAAGAAACGATCCTTTTTTATATTCTATGGAACATGTTAGTTCTATTCTATCTTTATTTTTATATACTGAACAACTGTTTATACCAGACACGTTTTTATGAATAATTCAGGATAGTATCTAAAGGCTCACTGAATCTATTGTTTAGAAATTATATATCAAAATATAATATAAAATAGTGGTCTGGAAAATACTGTTTTCATTCAAATAATGAAAATTAATGAAACGAAAAATATACAAATAACAATACATGGATATTTTAATATATATATATATATATATATATATATATATATATATATATATATATTAATAGATTGATGTTCTCACTCATTACTCATTTACTTGACTATAGTTTTATTAATTAAAATTCTATTTTTATTCGATCGAATTTTGTGTTTAAATCTCTATTAGTTCCATGAAAAGGATTTAATTATGTTTTTATTATTCAGAACTAATCTTTCAATCAAAATTCTAAATAGAATAATTAATTTTATAAATTGCTTTCACTTTAAAGATAAATCAATTTCTATAAATCAGAATATTCATAAACCTCAAAATCGATCAAATCTAAAAGAATAAAAAATATACAATTTGAAAAAAAAATCCAATCATACTCTTAACTTTATGACTAGCATTGAATAATGTGTTAAACTAAAAATATTGATAAAATGTGAAGTGTAAGATGTAAATAAGTATATAAGATGTAAATAAGTATAATTCAATGTCATATCTTATCCCAGATATAATAAACAAATGATTAATTTTTTTTTGAAGAATGTGATACTCAGTAACGAATATTATATTTATTTGTTCGACCTAATGCTTTATCATCTACGAGAGAACATTTTGTACTACTTAAATGAAAAGAAATTATCATTTTGTTTAAGTAAGAAATTGAAGATTTTCGCTATTTAGTCAAATCAATTACGTGTGAACAGAAACCTTGACAAGGAAATTCTGACATAGAAACATGATAGATTAATCCTGTCATGACAAGGATTCGCAACCACGACCAACAAAACCACAACAGGACGGTTTCCCTCTGAGCTATGTTTAAGCCTGTTATTATGTATTAAATTTTCCTGTTTGTTTGGCTAGTGATATATAAGTGAAAGCTGCAGAAATAATTTGTTATTATTAAGAATTATTAATGTTTTAACATTTACTATTTCATTTTATGTATTTTAAGACAAAACACTCTTATAATTAATGTTGAAACTTAATAATAGCGCAGAAAATTATTTATACTTATCTTTTATTAAATAATTGTATATTTATTTAAGGCAAACTTAAATATAACTATTTATTATTTTCAGTTACTTGGTAAAATCGAAAAATAATAGTTTACGAATAGACAAAAATTATTACAAGTCGAGAAAGTATTTTTTCAATTTTTAAGTAAGAAAATTGTAACGAAATCATTAATTTTAAGCATTGTTTTTCAGTTTTGTTATTTTGATAAAATAATATATATTTCAATATGATTTTGTTTCAAAAATACATATAATATTGATTAATCGTGCCTCAATACTTTCAACTCTTCTCATTTATATATACACAAATATTGAATTAGAAAGACCACGACCACGTTTCAGTAGTCTAGAGTTGAAATTGTAACCAACATGTTAAAACTTTTAAGTTGAAAACATAAAACAGTTATACTGTGGTGAAATAAACTGTACCATTAAAGTGTACTAACTGACATAATAATTGTTAATTTAGCTCAATTAAAGTAAATTGTAATTTATTTTTTTATCTATATTGAAATAAATAGTAATTTAATTATTTCTTCTTTTCAAGTATATTTCTTAAGTAACGTATAATTCTTTTCATTATATTAATTTTTTATTTCATAATAATTTAAATATTTATTCGTTTTTTATAAATTATTCAAATAAATAAATCGTAGAAATCAAATTAAATAAAGACAGTTAAAAATATCTTATCTTAAATTATATTTTATGATTATTAATAATAATCATTGACCACTATCCTTTCTTTTAGATCGATTATAAATTAAAAAATACAAACAATTAAAATTATTACAAATATAAATTTAAAATAATAAAATAGTAATGCTTACAAGTGCATACATTAAGGGTTTAAAAATATATTTAAATCATAAAAGTAAATACAAAAAAATAAATAAAGAAGATCATTACTTCCTAATTATTCTGTTATAATTAATGATATATATATATATATATATATATATATATATATATATATACATATATGATATTAATTTCGTTCACTATAATTTCAGTGTATCGTTTCAGACAACATCATATAGTTTATATAACTTTTTAATTGGAAACTTTATTGATTGAAAATACTGTTAATAAACTTACTATTCGTAAGTTGTATCAAGTAGTTGCAAGTTTGCTCTTCTTAAACTTAATGTAATAAATTTACAAGCATAAAGTTGTTTTCGCAGCCAATATATTAAATGATTTTATACTAACGATGAATTTCAACCACGTATACTAAATTTTGAAGAGTTTTCTTATTAAGATAATTGATTTAAAAATAAATCTGTGGTAGTTACATTACTCTGTGAATTTTAAAAGTACATGTAAAGAAAATAAGAATCAATTTACGAAGGTACTTTTATTTATTGGGAACATAATGTTTATTTCAGGCCGCTATACTTTTTATCAGTGTCTTTCAACGAAAAAAATACCTTATTGATCTTTGTGATTAAATATTAAGTTAACATAAGTAGACTTTTTTAATTTCCCTGCAAATAACGCAATCAGGGGAATAAAAATTTTATTGCATTATATATATATATATATATATAATGCAATAAAATATAATATAAAAATAATTTCATAATTGATAAAAAGAAAATATTTAATTGAGAAATATTTTAATAGAATTAAAAATATAATCTTTATATATCTGTGTGTTTGAAAGTAACGAATTAAAAGTATTAATATTTCATTGTATAACGATTACCTTTATTATTAAGCTAGCCTCATATATTCTGAGTCTTTTATACGTTTAACATATTTGGTCTTTTTTATATGGAAGTTAAATCCTATAAAATTAAAATTATAATAATGTTTAAACGGTCAAATTGATTTTACAAAAATTATTTATTCATAATGTTAATACTTGTCGTCGTAATTATAGTATTAATAATTTATTAAGGATATTTTATTAACACCTTTCCTTGTTCTTTCAGAAATGTTTCTAAAACAATTATATAAAATTTCAGAAATGACTAATTTGAGGTAATATATATTGTTTGTCGACATTGATCATTGTTTTAAATATTTTTCTTTATCATTATTAAATAAAAGTAAGTTTTTATATATAAATACTCAATTTAAATAAGTATTTAAACACAATTTAAAATAATATTCTATAAATATATATATATATATATATATATATATATATATATATATGAGAATTATATTTAATTATATTTGTATTTTTATCTGTCATAAGTAACTGGCAGTAGAAAAAGAGAGACACTTGATATCAGATTTATCTGATATGTCATAAAGTTTCCAGTAAGTAAGTACCAAACATGCTCTTAAAACTTCAAAAAGTTGTTCGTATTGACTTTTGATATAAACTACTCAAAAGATTCCGATAATAGTACTTCAAGTTGTGTATTTTAGTATCAGCGAAAGACACAATGTATCTGAAAAGCTTGAAGAAGTTGATATTCAAGTAGAATTTTTTCGTGTATTAGATATAAAATGTATTTAAATTATTAGTCGTTGTTAATATGATTTTAAATTAAGTACCTGAATGGATTTGATTTGTCATTTTAAAATCATATAATGTATAAAATGATAATATTTATTAAGGGAAATATAGAGTATAAATTGAAAAAAAGGTATATTGTACATTTTAATCGTGAAAAAGTTGATAATAATTCCATCAAATGTATTCAGATTTATTTGAGAGTGAATTAATATTTAGATAGTAGTTTAGTAGCACATATATATATATATATATATATATATATATATATAGTGTGTGTGTGTCTATTCATGTGTTAAATATATGTGTGCATATGTGTGTATAATATTTAAGTGAAATATAAACTTCATGGATTTTGTAATTTTATTTTTTGGAAAGGTTTATGCGAAACCATATAAAATTATAATATTAGCTTACGCTTTTCACACAAAAAATAGTATATATATATATATATATATATATACGTTTATGTGAATATGTAAAAAAATTGAAATACGATTCCCAAAAGTTATTTGGTACGAGAAACTCACGTCATACATAAAGATTATCGACGCGAATGAACGCAAATTTCAACTTTATTATCTTGTTCGAAAATAAAGTACGCTGTAAAAAAAAAAACACAAATATGGTTTCCGAACTTTCTGACATATAAAAAATGCTTCTTCACGCTTACGCTTGTAATTTTGTATCCACGGACTTTGTATTGAGAAGTTTTGTTGTGTATTGCACTACCTTAGACGAAGTTTTTTTCCCTCACTTGAAGTTCTGCATACACTCCAAGCTTTTTTTCTACGTATGAAATATATAAGATGAAAATTTGTGTTTTCTTTTCTTTATAAACATCACGAGTTTGATAAATTGTGCATAAATGCTCGATGTCTACAGCGCACCACTTCATTGTAAGGTAATTTTGTGCTGTATTAAAGAAATTGATGTCGTTTCTGAATTCCGATTCAGTTTTTCTCTACTTCTTTTATGATAATAGAAAGTTTTGTATCAACTTTTCATAGTACGTTTATTATGAATGTAATTGAAATATGATTAAACAATTGTTTTACTTTTCTACCTACACACTTTCTATTTAAATAAAAAAAATATCAGACATGGATTCTATACACATATTACAATTTCAGTTTGATGAATCGAACTGATTCACTAACTCATTCTTTGTGATATTTTATCTTTATAGATTTATTTTTTTCTACTGAATACATTAAAAAGATTCAGAAAATATTTTCATCATTTAAGACTGAATATTAAATAACACTTTATTTATTTATTATCATTTCTGCATCATTAGAAAAATTTTTTTAACTATCGTTTTATAAAACTTTTAACTATTTATTTAAATAGTCATAACTGTATAATATAAATTAATAAATACTGTTATAAATATGTAATAAAATGTATAATATATCCTTTTTAGTGAATGTTTTATAAACTTTATTATTTTTAATCCATATATATATATATATATATATATATATATATATATATATATATATATATATAATATGTATTGTAGTAATAACAAACTATTCCCCTAAGATTAATTATTAGTGTGGAAATGTTTGAACAATTCCAGCAAATATTTATCTGTGGCGATGGTAGAAAATCCAATACATCAAATAAAGTCAATATGTACTGTATAAGCTACAGGGTAAACGAACTCTGTATGAATTCCAAATATAAGGAAGAGGATTCTCTGAAAATAATCGTCTGGTGCGTTGTCATGTTCTCGGATATATGAGGACTTTCTTTTGATAGACGAACTCGAACGAAACATTCTTATGTAAACAAACTAAACATTTTATTCTACGGATACAGTATATTAAAGGTTATATACATGTCAAGAATATACAACTAAATTATTGGATATTATGTCTTCTTATTTCACTTCTATTCTCCATATATATATATATATATATATATATATATATATATATATATATATATATATATATATATATTTATTAAATAAAAACATGTTTAACTTAAATGTTATACTTGGGGATATAAAACCACAAATTGAAATTATAATACAGAAAAAATGATTTGTATAAATTCAAAAGTAAGTTTTTATTTATAATTTTAACATCTTATATTTATAAGCAAAATATATTCATTCTAAAATACTTTTAGAATTAAATTACATGGAATTTATCCATTATAAATGTCTATTTGGTGTAATTCTTTATGGATTTATATTTACAATTTTTTCTCGTTATTTACTATAGTAAATATATTTATCTCATTATATTTTATTTCAAAGGAAAATAAATCAAATAAAAATCTGAAATTTAATAATTTCTATTTTACCTGTAAGACAAATTAGTAAAATGAACATTATTAAGTTTGAAACGATTTACTTATGAAAGTAAAAACTTTTTTTAAAGTTTGTATTTATTTTAACATAAAACACTGTTATTATTTATTTATATTTATATCAAGTTACAATTTTATAAAGCATTGGAATACTTCTTCAATTTTACACTTAGAAAACTCACTAAAAAAATATTATTATTGGATTTGAATCGAGAATGTGCTTTTATTTAGTATTCATTTTCGGATGAAATGGTCTTAATTATCATCACTTTACTAACTTCATATATCAATTAATCTAATATTACAAAATCTGAAATGTTAAATTTTACTCCATTTATTTGTTAATAAATAAAAAGTTAAATAATATGAATGATTCTTATACTTATAAGCTTATATTACAAACATTTTTTTATTTACAACTTAAATATTTAAGTTATATTATATGTAACTTAGATCCCATTACTCAAAAACTTTTGTAATAAAAATGAACATATATACCATAGATTTACAAACTAATTTCAAGAGATTGTGCTTAAACATTCTGAACGATTTCCTGCTTTTGATGAAATTTCATTTAAATATTAGATTTTAAAATTAGCTATTACCTTATTTATATATATATATATATATATATATATATATAATAGTTATTATAGTTATATGTATATATATAGAATTATAATAGTTATTATACATTATAGTCATCATCATTAATATCTGAAGATTTACTACTTGTTGCGTCTTTTCGGTTCGACGCGGAGATTAGAATTTATACACACTCTTTTATTATAAAATAAATCTTTATTTAACGAATTATGTTTAAACAACAAAACACACTGTTCTATAATCCTCGTTCCCGCCCGCGCACTGATGTTGATGTTCCTTTCGATCTCGTGGTTGACTGACTGAGACTGCCCCGGTGACTGAGTGATGAATGCCAAATAGTCGAGTGCCTGAGTGATCTGCCGCCTGTTGTAGAGGAAGGGGGGGAGAACTGCACACGTTACTCTTAACGGTTGACGAGCGTCGAACAGCACAGATGTGCTGACCTGTCATAATTCTCGGAAAAGTACCGAGAACTATGAAGACACAGCCTGCACCTGCACTGTCCGCAGGTGCAGGCACAAGGCCACGTACCGCAAGAGATGTGAGACCACGTGTGCAGTGGCGTAGAGTGACCGGGGGGGGGAGGGGTGAAGGAGCCATTCGAGATTCTCAAAAATCCCGAACACTACTAAATAAAATCAAATACATTGTAATCAATACATTGATGCAAACAAACTATTCTGAGTGCATAGAATTAATCTTCTGATTATAACAAATGTTTTAACGTTCAATAAACATACTTTTCAACATTAATACATTTTTTAATAAATGTTTTCACAGAAATATATGTTATGTATATCGTTGCGTGCGTTCATTAATTAAACAAACGTTAACAGGAAGCATTCAAAAAAATCTGACAGTTGTAATCTTTTATACGGAAACGTAATTATCATTAAAAAGTACATTTGTATACGTAAACATATACATATGTTCATTTATATATATATATATATATATATATATATATATATATTAAAATTTATGTTTTGAATAAATGCAGTTATTAGCATATTTGATGTGTCCACTGTATATTTGATGAAATTTGGGGTTGTCATTATTAAATATAAATGAATGCAATAATGGTAATCTTTATTTTCAATCAGTTTTAAATTGGGTACATTCATGTAAATTTATTTGAAATAATTGAAATTTTAATATATATATATATATATATATATATATATATATATATATATATATATACATGCGTCACTGGACATGTACATTATTGTATTTAGATGTGTATATTGTGTTCATTGAACTCACACACTATTAACAAAACAAATCGAACACAAAATAAAATATTTAAAACAAAAATAGACGAACACATCCACTTACAACTAAAAAATAAATCCTATAGTACTTTTATCAATAAAGCTTATACGTACAAACACCTGAAGGTCATGCTTTAAGCGCTTCGTTGAACCATACACAAAAAAGTAATAGAAGATTAAACAAACGAAATCTGGAAAAACGAAAGATGCGAACATGCGACTAGTGCCGTTTTTATTCATGTGTACGCGTCGACTCTCGTTTATCTAAAAAAAAATATAACGTAACATAGAGATCCAGTATCGTGCGGAAAATAACCATATTTGTATTACGAACAGGAAATCAAATAAAACTCCACGCATATATTTCGTCGAAATCGTTCTACTTATATAACACCGGTGTAGAGTCTGAGAAAATGTTTATCTTTTAAAAGAAGTATCACGGATGAACAGACATTTTTTTCGTAACCTTGCTGCATTTCGATGTAAGGAGAGGTCTCAATATTGCGTTTTCTAGATTTGAACGACTAGAATTTGAATCTGAATTATAATTCGTGTCCTGTTCGACTGTTGATGTAAATAGTGTTTCGATTATTATTATACTTTAAATGAAAATGTAAATAATACATTTAGTTTTAATGAAATTTTAATTGTATTCACCAACAAAATAAATGCAGGGGAACAAGGTTTCAAAAGCGAAAAAAATGTTGACTGATGCAAAATGAATGTAAACAAACATTATATCTGACGTTTTTATGTGTACACGGCCATATTTTTGCATATTTTACTTTTTCAAAATAAACACACCGATTTTTTTTCAGTCACTTTCATTTAAAACCTTCATTTCAAGTAAAGAATGCAATTACGGTTTATTCATATACATACATATATATATATATATATATATATATATATATATATATATATATATATATATATATACATATACATATATATATATATATATATATATATATATGTATATGTATATAATAGTTATTATAATTATATATGTATATATATATATATATATATATATATATATAATAGTTATATATCATCGTCACCGTCTTTAATATCTGAAAATTTACTATTAAAAAAATCTAATATTTCCATTTTCAATAATTGTTCATCGCATTTTATAAATAAAATATCACTTCAGTTATTAAATTACATTTTATATATCTATATATTTCTAGACTTCCATTAAATTACTTGTTTTTTCGTTTCGTCCTTTTCTCTAGTAACACAACTAACTCTGAGTAACTAGTGACATGATATGATGATTCCATCGGTTGTGATTTGACTGCCGTTGAGTTCATATCAAAAAAATGTTTTTTTTCGAGAACACGAGTGCGTTTTGTAATTTAATTTTATTTATCCCGACGATTTTTTGAAGAGTAACACAGCTTTTGGAATTTTTTTTAAATTTAAAAATACTGTGACAAACAATTCAGCTATTGTAAACGGTCATTAGCAACGATGCTTTGATTTAGGCTATGTGTCTTAAATGATTTAGTCGATTTAAGGAAGGCGAAACTTCAATCAAAGATGATGAAAGTCTGGTACGGTCTTCAACTTCCAACAAAGTCAAAAAACGAATTTTTCGAACTTATCCATCCTAACTGGGGACTGACTCTTAGACAGGCTGTAGAACATGTACGAATATACTTTTAAATATTGTTTTGGATATGAGTTATTCTGCTGCAAAGTTCATTTATTGTTCCTTAAAAAAAGATTATAAAGAGAAAAGAGTGGAGATCTCAAAAGATATTTTAGAAAGAAGAGAAAGCAAACCAAACTTCTTCGATGATTTTCTGGTATTTTTTTTGTTTACACAATTAAAAAACATTACATGAAACCATTTTCAATCTATCGAAGTGAAAACGTAAAATTCAAAGCTTGATCTAAGACCGATTTCCAAAAGTGTCTACAAGGAGTGCTTTCAAAAATGTAAATTTCTTTGGTAGTGGTGTATAATTACTGTAAGGAAATATTTTTAAGGAGAGCATTTTAATTTAGATTTTTTTTATAAATAAAGTTTTATGACGCTTTTTTGGATATTTTTTTTGTTTAAATGACGTTCATATATATATACATATTGTATTCTAAAAGAAAAAATAGAAATTAAATCATTTTAGTTGTTAAAAGATAAAAACATCTGAACTTGTAGATGATTTAAAGTTGTAATTCCTGTAATATTAAAATAAGAATGTATTGAATTTATATATATATATATATATATATATATATATATATATATATATAAATATATATATATATATATATAAATATATATCTTTGTGTTCTTGAATTTGTTTTCATGTTACTGGCTAATTTAATTATAACTTTATTAAAAGTAAAAGAGAAAAAAACTCCATCCGTAACATCAGATCCGCGTGCACGAATGCAAAACTACGAAATTGACTTCAGTAAGTAAGTGCTCTTCAACTGTAAGCGATTCTAAACGAGACGGTTGAAAAAACAACACGAGATCTATATATGCATTAACCTAAATCCGAAGAGCGGAGCATCCGTCTGTTTACACCGCATGGAAAGAATAACGTCAACGATCTGTAGGTAGGTTATCTTAAAGCCATGTTCACAATACCGTTACTGTCGTCTGTTAAACGAACGTATCAGTTCCACGAAGACGAAGTATCAAAAAGAGAACGTAATCCCTGGCAAGGCCACGTGTTTTTTCCGGAAACACCACTACCGTCGCTACTACGACGTCTTTACTAGATAAAACAAGGGAGAAAAGGGCATCTAGGCCAAGTGGCGCATTTCAAATGCAAGAGATGGTAATTCTGTAAAAAATTTACTCATATATTTCTAATCGTCGATAGATACGAACGTACGGTGAAGTCGGATTCCACAATTTACTACATTTTCAAATTATGTATTTATGTGGATAAATGGTGGATTCGCAAGATGTATCAATTGTATATATATATATATATATATATATATATATATATATATATATATATATATATATATATGAACTCAGAAGTTTATTTTTAATTTGGAATTTATTATTCTTATTATTTTAATATTTATTATTCATTATTGTATAATAATAACCTTTTTAGTTTTAATTTAATAGACTTCAATGAAAACATTTAATATATTTTATTTTATTGGAAATATATTTGATCTTAATAAGCAAAGCTTTGAAATCGAGAGATAAGATATTATTTTTTCTTGAATGGAAAAACGTTGTATTAATATATAATATTAATATTATATTAATATATAATATTAATATTATATTAATATATAAAATGTATGTCTATGGGAAAAAGTAAATCATTTGCAAAAGCTCGGCTTGAACGACGTTTAGTAAATTTAAATAAAATACTCATAAACATTTATTGAAACAGAATTATTAATAATTATTTCTAAAATTGAATTTTTCTTATGATGAATATTTCCTTGTATATATATATATATATAAATATTTATATATATATATATATATACATGTTTGTATATCTACTGGTTGAGGAAATTAATGTAATTTCAGAAAGTCCTGAAAACTTTAATGAAAGTTTGACTATGTCAACATACGCTTCTTCTCGGGCATAAACTTTTATATGAAATCAATAAACTGTCACGAGTCAATGTACATAAATGATATCATAGTCGAAGGATATCGAAGTTTAGTTATTTTTTTAATTATTTTTCGTTTGAGATTTGTTCCTGGAATGATTGAAAAAAATTCAGAATTTTTAATCAATTCTTAACAAGTTTTATTCTATACACAAAAATATATGATAAAATACATAATCGGTTTTCTTACTGTAATTAAAAAGTTTTGAAATTGGATTTTATTATATATTTTTTTCAATATTTAATAAGTTCGTTAATAAGTGAAATAATCCTTAACAAATTATTAGTATTCTATTATATTACAGCTACAAATAATTATTTTATCAGAAAAATAATAATTTTCAAATGAAAATAATTGAAAATAAATACATATTCAAAAAATCGTTTAATTAAAATATTATTGATGTTAACAATTATTTACTTGCATCAAATACACACACATACATATATATATATATATATATATATAGATAGATAGATGATATAGATATATAAAGATAAAAATTACAAATTTATTAACTAATGAAATAAAATAGAAATCAACAGAATAATTTTGTCGTTTATGTGGAAAAAAAGTATATCTTATATTTCTTTTACTAAAATACAAAAGGCAATACTTACATCAATCAAAAACAAACTATCTGGGCTTTCAAATACATGAAAATAATAAATAAAAAGGAATGAGTGCTATTAAAAAATATATTCTAATATAAATTCATCATTTCATTTACAGCCACTGAGTCAAAGCTGTATGTTTTAAAATAACGACAATGAATAATAAAACGTTTTAATCTGTTTAAATTATCTTAAAATTAAATTATTAAATTATCTTTTTTAAACATTTTAATCCCTAAAAGAATAGTAATTGAAAAGAAAATTTATATTTTTTGTAAAAAATACGTATTAAAAATATAATAATACTAGAAAATAATCTTTTCTCCTAGTCGAATTAATTTTTCGTATCACTGATATTTGAATATTAAATTTGATAAAAAAAATAATTCAAAAAGAAACATTTTAACATATATTAAATTAACTAAATATTTCTATTTTTAATTTTATCAGAAACAATATATACTTCATGAAACTTTTTTGATATTTCATCTTAAATAAAAATAATACAAATCTAGTCTTTTTAGAGTCCTTAGAGATATTTTTAAATACATAAAAGTTAATACAAAAATAACTATATATATATATATATATATATATATATATATATCCTATAATCTCAATATTATTTGATTTAATATCACCGCGTCAAAAAAGCTATGGGTTTTGTGTCCACAAAAAAATTCAATGCAGATTATTCGCTCAGTATGAATAAAAGCAACAGAGGAACTTTTTGCAATTCAAACGCAAATTATGGAGCACTTCATTCGGTTTGAGTACGCCATCAATTTTCATATGAATGAGACAACGTAAATATTTATTTACACACATTTCAACACTTTTATTATATGTGATATTTATAATAGTGCTCTGCAACCGTATGGTCTACGAAAAATAGAGGAACGATTCGTACAAGAAGTATGATATACATGTATGATAGTGTAGTATTTATATTGAAATTGGGACCATGTCCAAAATGTAAAATGATAACACAATTATATTTAAATATATTCAACAATAAAATACCGTCTGATGTGCATGTACTTCTTTTGAACTTTTAGCACACATTAGTTGACTCGCTGTTGAAAGTTCACCGAAAAGTTTTATTATTTCAAAAATGGAATAAAATGAATTGTCATTTTTATTTTTGTTTTTAAAATCTTATATATATATATATATATATATAATGTATGAACTGTTTTAGTCATCAATTATTTGTATTAGAATTAATATTGTTTAAATTCATTAATTTTTCCTATTAAATATAATATATTAAAAAAATACTTATTACATTTTACATGAGCAGATTCTTATCGTTCCTAATTTTTTTAATATAGAAAAATATTTTAAGAATTTATTTAATTCTTCTGTAAATAAAGAAACCTTCTTTGTTCACTTATTTAATATTATTTTTTCTCATTAATGTAAGTAGAAGCGTAGTTAAATATAAAATGTGTATTTTTTCATAAAATAATGACATGGTTATTCTTATTAACTGACACAAATTGCACATTCAAGAAAAACGAATTTGTCAAAACGTGACAAGCAAAATTAAAAATATTTCATTACTAATCGTACTTTCTTGTGAGTAATATATATCATATTCTAATACAATATTTTATTATATATAATTTATATTAAATAAAGTACTGGCTTGATTTGTTTCATTTTTATGATGGAATATTCTCAATTGAACACATAAATAAACCTTTATCTAAAAATTCACTGATATTTAATATAATCTACTTTAATGTTTATATCTCTTATTCCACTTAAGTTTCTTATTCCGGTACTAAACACTTTTATCGACAAAAAAATAGTTATAAATAAATGTTTAAAGAATAAAATATACAACTATTACCTTCTATACTATATTTTTTACCTGAATATTCCTTCATATATATAATATTTAAGTGAAAGTGACAAATATATATGAAATTCTTACTCAAATTCTATAACAAAATCGCACATCAAAAAAGTGATATTGTTGAATCTTTCTTATAGGAATATATCTATACAATTGTGGAATTACGTGAGGTATAGCTGGATAAACATGAGATAAGCTTCGGCAGATCGGCCAAGCTTTCATCCAGGTATCGTATTTGGTTAACACGATGACCTTACAGTAGACGAAGACCCGGATTTAAATCTTAGCAGGGTGTGAGTATATATATATATATACCTACTTTTATAAAATTTTTAATATGAATAAAAATCTAATCTATATTTATATATAAAATATTAAGAAAATAAAAGAATGAATTAATAAACACTACATACTCATACTAAATGTTTCATCTTTAATATAAATATTTTTTTAATGAAAATTATTTATGTTTTTAATAAACACATTTACAAAATGATAGCTAAATGTAATACAAAATATTTTATCGTTTTTGTAAACAATTCGAATGAAATAAAAGATATGTTCAGATAATTAGTTTCAAAAACTATTCAGGATATTATCAAATATTGGAGGATGGACGTAAAATATTTTAAAATATGTATAACGTCAAAATATGAGAAAGTAATTCAGCTAATTTCTGAAGAATAATTTCAAATATGTTTTTATCAATTTTCGTTGAAAATAAATTAGAAAAGTAACTTCACTACTGAAATATTTGTATATGTCTACATATAATCTATCAATCTGTAGATAAGTATATAGATAGAAATATAGAAAAACGGATAGATAAGTACAAATAATAAGTGATTTTTTATTATGGATTATTTAAAAGCATTCTACATCATTATAAGTACATATTATTATTACTTTATTATAACATATTATTACAATAAAAAATAAAGATGTAGAATACTCGTGCATTATAAATCTAAGTCATGTGTAGAGAAATACAATGAATTATATGTAATCAAATGAAGAAATTAAAAATATTAAAACAAAGAAGACATGAGAGAAGTAGATTCAGTTTCATCAGTTTTTTGTTGAGTATAAAAATCATTTAACTGATAAGATAAAAAAAACAGCAAATTCAATTCTCTGGTATTGTGAGATAATATTATTTATCTCTTTCTTTATCTCTCTCTCTCACTCTATATATATATATATATTATATTAATTTTTACAAAATTATAAATCTCTTTAATTGAATTACAAGAATAACCTACAAGAAACAATTAATAATACAAAACTATATGCTTATTACAATTACGGTGGCAAATATATATAATCTCAACTATTCAACCAATTATTTATGTGAAAATCAATCAGTATTCCAGGTATAAAATCAAAATAATTATATATTGAAATATGATTACAATTAAAACTTGAATCTTATGTATATATATATATATATATATATATATATATATATATATATATATATATATATATATAAAATGCTTATAATATTTCATTTCACAATTTATTTACAGTAAGGGAATCTATATTTTATCATCAAATACATTTTTATGTCAGAATAAATACTGGTTTGAAAGAAATTATGTAACTACCGAGTAATATGTATGTAGGCTATGACCACAGTAGAAATGCATTCCTTTGTATTGCTGTATGTGAGGTGGTGGGGATTATTACAATTGTAATATTTTCTTATACATGGTGTACTGATAGTGAACAATAAACGTTATAGAATTTCAAAAACAAATCCATAAACATTTTGTATATCGATATATGTTTTACATACTTTATGAGAATCTGTGTTAATATTTGTAGTTGATAATTTATATAGACTTTATAATGTGCACGCGTTCAAAATTCTAAACGAGTGATTTGAAAATGTCAACATATAAAAATACTCAGGTCAGTGCATAATAATATCATTCGTTCTTTGTAAATTCTACCTCTACAACCACTATAAGAATTGAGAGTAATTTTAACTCCATTTAAATAAAAATATATAAAAGATGATAAGAATTCATATTTCGTTTAAGTTTAGATTTAAATATATATATATATATATATATATATATATAACGCTTATAATATTTCATTTCACAATTTATTTACAGTAAGGGAATCTATATTTTATCATCAAATACATTTTTTTGTCAGAATAGACACTGGTTTGAAAGAAATTATGTAACTACCGAGTAACTTGTATGTAAGCTATGACTAAGAATAACGTGTATGTAAGCTGTGACCACAGTATAAATGCATTCGTTTGTATTGCTGTATGTGAGGTGGTGGGGATTATTACAATTGTAATATTTTCTTATACATGGTGTACTGATAGTGAACAATAAACGTTATAGAATTTCAAAAACAAATCCATAAACATTTTGTATATCGATATATGTTTTACATACTTTATGAGAATCTGTGTTAATATTTGTAGTTGATAATTTATATAGACTTTATAATGTGCACGCGTTTAAGATTCTAAAAGAGTGATTTGAAAATGTCAACATATAAAAATACTCAGGTCAGTGCATAATAATATCATTCGTTCTTTGTAAATTCTACCTCTATAACCACTATAAGAATTGAGAGTAATTTTAACCCCATTTAAATAAAAATATATAAAAGATGATAAGAATTCATATTTCGTTTAAGTTTAGATTTAAAGAATATATATATATATATATGTATGTATATATATATATATATATGTACATATGTATATATGTATGTACATATGTATATATATATATGTACATATTAGTTCAATATTAATAGAATTACTTGATCAAGTGAATTATATGTATAAAAAAGTAATAATGTAATCTTATAAGTAATGTAAATTTGAAAAATAGTATAAAT
This sequence comes from Acanthacorydalis orientalis, assembly GCA_034766995.1. Taxonomy (NCBI): domain Eukaryota; kingdom Metazoa; phylum Arthropoda; class Insecta; order Megaloptera; family Corydalidae; genus Acanthacorydalis; species Acanthacorydalis orientalis. The sequence goes on from CM068323.1 coordinate 29,334,861, forward strand.
ATTATTATTATTTTCTGTTCTTGATAGTTTGATTAATATTCTATTTTTTTTTTAATTTGTGTTGTATCGTATATATCAGAGAATATTATTATCGTATATAAGATATTACAAACAAAATGTCTTTCTTGTCCTTTAAATAAAATTTCTGCTCATATTATTAAGAATTTTAACTTGTTATTTTGATAATTTGAATTGAATTTTTGATTTTTCTTACAAACTGTTTCAGTTCTGTCGATATTTGATCATATTAACACATTGTTTTCATTTTTATTGTTGTGAATGATTTTAATTACTATTACAATTTATAATTTGTTTTATTCACGAGTAACTGGATTTCAAGTTAATTTTTTTGGCCACTGAAGTCACTTTTTTTCCTATTATCGGTTTCGTTTATCTACATCTTTAAATAGGTACTCCTGGTCTAAAGTACTCATTTGAAAAACGATTTTTTATACATTAGTTTAAATAGAATTATTTATTATTTTACTACTTATAATAAATAATTGAAAATTGTTGTCTCTTCGTAAAAATATTATCATTTACTCATTAAATTGCTATAATATTTATTTTTCATGATCGATATTTCATGTTCGGGTTAACAATTGATAACTTTCCTTAATATATAGTTTTTATTGATACTGTTCTCACTTGCGAATCCCAAAGTGTAAACCTATTATCACTTATGTAAAACGGTATACGTCCTTTTTAGAATTTATGTCTTTTCGTGTTAGTTCGTGTCATCAACTATCCCTGTAGACCTCACTTTCTCGCCAAAAACTTGTTCGTTTCGTAAGAGGCCGGGATTTACATTAATTTAGTGAATCGTGGTCCGACCGATGTTGTTTTAGAGCTGAGTAAGAACGGTACCATATCACGGTGGGCTGGAAAGTAATGATACTAAACACATGTCGGATTCGTCATTATATTTTCTGTCCGCGCCAGTGATTCATGGGAGGTAGTTGTAGAGTCGCTGTTGCCTATTTACGGATGTTTGTTGTTAGTGTAAGCCGAACGGGCGAGTACGGATATTCGCAACGCAACGGTCGTACAGCATTTGCAGAAACTGACCCTCGTATCTCTCGTCAATTGATATCGTTGTGTTGTGCACGGAATGTTGAAGCCACATGGCGCGCCGAGCACTTATAATACTGTACGCACCGAGTTCTGAAACGACCCGGTTTCAGGTGGCGTCACTCATCTTTTATTTGCTCTACACTTTCGGCGATCAAAATAACCATTGCTGATGTATAAAAAGACCTATTTTATTATATCGTTTGTTGCAGTCAAGAGCGAGAGGGAATGCGACCGCTTTGTCGCATTATCCGTCAGACGGCTATGTTTTTTTTTTGTTTGTTTATACAATGGACGTAAAGCTCGTCCATTGTTCGAAATGAAGCAGAAATTTAAAATGAAAATGTATTTTTCTTCGAATGTCATTGTAACAGTCGTTCAAATATTGCATCGTTCGACTAACATTATGCGTTCAAGTTTTTCGTTTTTTGATATTGCATTCATTTCAGTTTGTTAGTTTCGACGTGACATTTACATTTATAACATTAGAATAATCTGCGAAGAAGAAATACGAAATTGAAAATTGTGAGAAATACTTTTATTATATATATATATATATATATATACATATATATATATATATATATATATATATATATATATATATATATATATATATATAGATAAATAGATAGATAGATAAACAGGTAGAGTGTAGACAGATATACAGTAGACAGATAGAAAGATAGACAGACTGACATATAAAAAGATAGATAGATAAACGTGTGTATGTAAATATTGATATACAACATTAATGAATTTAAAAAAAATAAATAATTATTATAATTAAATAAAAATAAAATATAATAAATACAGGAGTAGGTACAGATGTAATTTCTTGATAAATTTAGAGTATGTAGGTCTAAATTTATCTTCTTAGATCAATTTGTCTTATGTCAGTTGTACAAAATACCTTACCTTCATTTTAGACAACGAGAATACAAGTACAAACGCATTCCACTGAAATGAGGAAAGGCATTTAAATCCTTATTACAGTACTGGATGAAATTACAAGGTGGGACAATATACCACTAATTCAGATATTTCTGTTACATTCAATTATATTTTAAAACATATCTATATAACAATATAAAAGCCTTTTAATGATACATTGTGATATTTTTAACAAACTGGATTATTCAGTCAGTATACTGAAAAAAAGATTTTCTGTATATCTTAAATCGTATAATAACTGCTGTTGTCTTAAAAAAACATAAAAGATTAAACATATATTAATAAATACTTAATATAATTATCTTTAATTTAAATTAATATTTTACTATATGTTAAAAATGTTTTATTGATAAACGTGCCCGGAAATCTTTTCACACATAAAAATAATCAATATTCAGGTTATTAATTCTCATAATTATAAAAATCTAAAAAAAAAATATATAAATAATTGTAAGGATTCTCGTTATTTTATTTAATAAGTTCCATCTGTTTAGATTTAAAAACAATAAACCAGAACATCAAACCAATCGCGTGTTTACCAATGAACAACAATAATTTCCCACATCATATTTTTATTGTTTTGCCTATTTTACATATTTTATGAAAACTCGTTATGTCAGACGCTACGAGATTTTCCATTGGGAAAAATTGCACGATTCAACCACCTCAGATATTTTTTATTCACTCGAAGAATTTTAAGTAAGCAGCATAAAGAAATTTCGACGCTTAAAAAGACCGCCGTGTCAGAAGACATAGCGAAATATAAAACTTCCTCATTTTTAGCATTTCAAATGTGTACAGCAAATAATGTCGTATCACGCAAAAAGCTCTTTGAGTCGAGTGCACATGTGCGAAGTAAGATTTTTTTGCTTTGACGTTTCGATCTACATACCAACATATATCTATATCTATCTATCTATATATATATATATATATATATATATATATATATATATATATATATATCAAATTTTTACCGAAAGTTATATCTTGAGACATAATCATTTCATCATATTATGAAGAAACAATCTGTGATATTATTTTTAAATCACATATTTAACGAAAGAATAAAAGTATTACATTCAAAATTAATTTAATTAATTACTTTTATTATCAAATTATTATAAGGGACCAATTTACATTGTAATAAGATAAGGTAGTTTATGTTTGTTTCATTTAAGTGTGTCGTTGTGAAAAACTGATAAGAAAACATAGTTCAAAATAACTCGTGATTGATTTGATGTAATGATATTAATTATATTTTATTGTGAATTAATTTGACACATAAATAACAAATCTCTCTTCTCTTCGTCTAAATTAAAAAGATTTTCTATTTAAATCAACATACAAATTTATAAAAATAAATAATAATTATATAGAAAAATAAAATGTAGTAAAAAGTATTAAAAATTAAATAAGCTTTTTAGATTGTTTTTCTCATAATCATTTATTAATTATGTTAAAAGATATCATTTTATCTCACGCATATATATATATATATATATATATATATATATATATATATATGGATTTATTGTACTGTGAGTGAATATAAAAAAGCTACTAAAAACCTTGAACCAAATTCGTACGTGATAAAAAATAGTCTTACTTTAAAACATCGAGCACTGAAAACTTTTTACCATATTATCAATCAAAAGTAACGTACCTTCCTGAAAAAGGAACGTATTAAATAGAACGACATTGACTCAGTTCCACATACATGTATAATCATAAAAATTGTAAATATTCGAATACATAAAATATGCAGAAACATCAAATTTACGACTATCATTTTTAAAATAGAATAAGTGGTACACGGTCAGCAAAAATTCATCCCATAAAAGTGCGACACAAAAAAATGGCCGTAGCACCAAACCAAAGTGATTTTTATCACATAGCATGAACGTCTTTCGGGATACAAAAGACCACGCTTGCATGCAACATAGAGATGTATGTGTCTGTGAACATATATATATATATATATGTGTGTGTGTATGTATGAATTGGTGATTGTATTTGTGTAGTACATTTATGTGTACGTGTGTTTTTTTATGTATGTGTTTTTATATGTATGCGTGTAGCTGTGGGTGTGTGTCTGTGTCACTTAGCATTTCAAATATGTATGGGGAGGAATGTGAGACCCGTTTGTTGTAGAAAGCGAGCTAAAAGCCTCCGGACATCGGGTAGTAGTAAAGAGCTCCCCGCAGTCTAAGGGGATGATGTGTGTGATCGACCTACATTGTTGTACACAGTGCTTTTTAAACGTATTGGTGGTGACCCTTTTCTTACTAAAAAAAATTATACAATATATATATATATATATATAATTTAACCGTGTTTTATAATTTACAATTTAAATAAAAACACTGTTTATCAGTCAATCATTTGAAAACATGTTTCATGTTTTAATTATTTCTAAATGGATTAGTTTTATTTACAAGTAAATATAAAAGAAAATTTATTCATGGTTTTTTTTTTGATAATTATCTGAATATGAGATATTATAAATAAAAATATAAAAACGATGTTTTATGAATCCATTTTGATATAGATGTATAAAGTACTCTTTTCTTTTCAATCGAGTTAAATTAAGTAAGCATATTCCTTTTTGCAGTTCAGATAATAAACGAAACCTATGCTTCCTTTACATACAGTACGAAACGTCACACTGTTAAACGGTTTTTATTTCATCATTGTAACACGTCACGTACTCGCGCACGGTTTCCACTGGTTTTTATCAAAATGGAAGGCATGTCGTCACAACCACGTGGCCTTTTGTTTGCTCTGGAGCTAATAACTCGACCGGATCTGTGTCATTCACGGATAAAATATCTAATCCCATGATGCCGTGATATTTTATTGATATCCTTTAGTTTTGCACCGGCATGAGGTTGTAACTCTTGCACGGGGTCACCGAAGATAACCTCTGCATTTTTATCTACTTCAGTGATTCCGAACATGTCGATTGTATTGAAATTCAGTAGCGATTCTTGTATACATTCGATGCATGACATGAAAAATGAAAGAGGATAACCGTATCCTGAAGTCATTGTGCTTGATCGATGTTGTGTATTCTTTGCAAATTATTATTCAGTGAACTTTTAGATATTCAGTTTCGGATATTTACAAGCGAAATTTCATTCTATTTTCGAAATCGTTTCAAGCGTTAAAAAATTTGTAGCAACAGAGACACTTTAAAAAAATGTATAAACGCTTATAAAAAAATTAAAAAAATCACTAATAAAAAAAGCCTGTCTAAATAGAATTGAAAAATACAATTTAATCATTTTCATGATATTATCTTATATTATTTCAATGAGATAATTGTTTGGTTTTATATTTAATGTTTTCTGAATTATTTATTTAATAAAATAGAGTGATTTTTAATATTTATATTGGTTAGTACAAGTTTATATTTTATGAAACGAAAAGTAGAGAAATCTTGTATAGAGTTATAAGCGATAAATGTTTCTTTATGATTATTTTATATTCTGAATAAATAAATCCTTAGAAAATCCAAATTCAGTGTAAAATAAGACATTAAAATGTGTTGATTTAAGACGAAGCATATAATTATCAAGTGCTCAAACTTACTGCTGTAATAATAAAATTCATTGCGATTAACAGATAAGAAAACTGATGACGAGCATCTTGAATACAGAATGAAGACGATAAAATATTTTATGAAATAAATATGTTATCCCTGCTGAAAACGACTATCGCACTTTCAGCATATTAATGTTTTGATAGCGGATAGACAACATCTTTATTAGATTATTAAAAAAAATATATGTGCGTTATTAAAGTACCCCTTATTAGTTTTTCAGTTTAATATGAGAACCGTCGAAATTCATCTAAATTCGTCGCCCGTATGAGCGAATTCGCGTGCGTGAATTAAAAAAGTAAATATAATCATAACATAATTTTCTTTATAATTCATATTTACTCGTGAAAATAAACATTTAATTATACGAAACAATACAACGATCCGATACGTTATAGCAGCGACGACGCATTATTTTCATACTTTCAGTGTTCCCTACCGCAATATGTAATAAATGTATTTTTATTCGCCTCTCCGTTCCACGCTGTATTTCAAAACGCACGCGTACGCCGAATAATGACTCAATTTCGTATTTTCATAATTTTGGTATCATTTTGTAGCAACCAACATTTCAATTATAGACCTTATTAAATTTACTTTACTATATGAAAACCCAAGTCAAGATTAAATAGGCAAGATATGTGAATATAACAGATTAAATTTGCATGTGAGATTAATTCAGTTTGGACTGGGTTGCCACCTCGCGATATTGTAATTCAAAACAGCGGTTACGAATCTTCATTGAATCATATCATCATTGTATATGTATATCACATATATTCACACACATACTTATATATATATATATATATATATATATAAAGAGAAAGAGAGAGTACATGGGAGTTAGTACAAATTACATTTAAATTTTTTGTCCATTCGTTATGTTATTACTTCATGTTTATAAAGAAGAACATACTTTAGTATATGTTTCACAAAGGCTGTTTTCTAAATATCAATACTTAATTATTTAATACGAGAACGTATGAAAAAATATAAATGTTCAATACCTTTGATCTTTCGGTTGTTATAGAATGTGACAATGAACCCTTAAATTTATTAAAAGAAATATTCATTAAATAAAAATAAATACGAAATGTGTATTCGTTAAAAACATTTTTTTTAAAAAAAGAACATGCTTTCTTCACTATATGTGTATTTGTATGTATTTTTAGAATTTCATTAATTAAATGAAAAATTAATAAGACAATATCTGGAAATGTTCAGTCAAATTAATTTAGAATACATGCTCATTTTTATAAAAATGTTGAGGAGTCATTATATATATATATATATATATATATATAGCTAATTAATGAAAAAAAAATCAAACAGGTTCATTTTTACAGTTATTGAACAATTAAGTGTTTGTATAAAATAGAATTCTGTTCAGATTATTTTCAACTTCAATTTCAAATATTTGTGCTAGTACTTCAATAAATTTGAAAATGGTTTTATTCACTTATTTGTTTGTGACGTATGCGAGCTCCGCCTGGGCTTACAACCCTTCCAACATCAAGCGGCTACAGGTGTTCCAGAACCGGGTCATGCGCCTCATCACCGACGCGCACTACCTGGTGAGGAACACCACTCTTCACCGGGACCTCCGCCTCCCTACAATCGACGAGTTTGTCCGAGGACAGGCTAGCCGGCTGTACGGGCGGGCGAGGTCCAGCGACAACGCCCTAGTCCGCGGACTGGGAAACAACGACCTCGTCGCCGAGCACTGCAGATACCAGCGGCCTAGCCTGCTGGTGGCGCAGCGTGACGTGGACGACGGTCAGTGACCTGGCGTCAGCCCTCCCCCCCCGAGGGCCAGTAAGAGGTCGGCCTTCACTGGTCGACCTGGAGCTCCGCTGGCCCGACATCAAGAATCTACCCCCTGGAGGGGGTAAAACGCTCAACACATGAGAATCTCCTCACCAAGCAACGCTCCAGCAATGCTAGAAACGCGAGCCGTAAACCCATTGGTTTGGCGCTCAAAAAGCATGGGTCCCTCAGACCCTCGCTGCACACGATCGTTTTCACTTATTTGTAGAGTTGATATTACATCGACCTTCCTCTAACCAGATATTTTAAATCAGATTAAACCCAATTTAACATACAACTCATGTGTGTACAAATTCACTCCCGTTCGTTATAAATTCAGGAAATGAAATTTGCATATTTTCAAATATATTTTTATCTTAGAGTTCAGCACGGTCAACATTAATAATCGTTATTATATTTATATAAATAGTTACTAAAAAAACGTACATATATTTATTAAAAAACATATATTTTACTTATATAAAAAACTTTCTCACACTCGAATATAAAGAGAGTTGAGAACATGTTAACACTGAATAACTTTATTTTGTAAATTTATTAATGAGTTCATTCCACTCTACGTTTACTTTTTTGATAAGAATTGATCTCCCGTGATTCATATAAAGTGTATAATGTAAATAAAAAAGGTTGTTAATTTTCTCCACTGGAACATATATTTTACATTAACTAATAATAACAATAATGACTATTTGTGTAAATTTACCAGATGTGCACTTACAAGACACATTTCCTAAGAGATGTACTTTTATACATGTAAAAAATGCTTCTCATTATGAACGAGTTTATACATTCAGTTAATGTAAAATATACATTCATCTGCTATTTATTTTCTTTTCCAGAAACCGTACGTTTTACTAAGTGTTTTTCTTCACTTATTTTGTCTTTAGCTTTTAAACTATGTATATATATATATATATATATATATATATATATATATAAAGAGATTAAATAGTGTGAGGGTAATTTATATGATACAAATACGCTTATATTAAATTTCAGTGCACAAGCTTTTCAGTTAAATTTCAGTTTTCATTTCCCATTAAGTTATTTAAGAGTAAAGAAAAATATCGTGTAATTAATCTTTTATATACTGCTTGCATAGTAACTCATTAAAAACAATTATATTTCTATAATTTATTTATATTTATAGTCATTTTCTCATACTTGATTTATTATTTTTGTTATATATTAATATATATATATATATATATATATATGTTACTGATTTTATTATACACATTTATTTATTATTCTTATGCATAATATTTAAAGAAAATCTGATTGGTTATATTGCAAAAATTAGTAGTTTTTTATTTTTGTTTACTCATTGATTTTTTCTTAAAGAAATATTTTGATCAAGGAATAGAATTTTGTAATAAATGAGGTCATAATATATATATATATATATATATATATATATATATACATATATATGGTACTTAACAATATTGATTTTAGTTGATTTTTCTTATCATTACAAACATAAAAAATCAGCCTGGCACCCCAATAGTAATTATATAAAATACCTTAGAAGAATATATTTACACATTCAAAAAAATTGAATTCGATCTCATTATTTATTAATCAGTAGTTCAATATATTTGTTACTTATTTATAGTCGAATTTTCTCGTAATGCTAATATTATGAAATATAGATGTAAATCTAGATTTCATCCGAGATATGAATATAGTTTGAAATTCGTCGTCTAACATACATTATGTATTCTATCTAATAAGGAAAATATTCAAGATGCTACCTGTACGTCTAATCCAATGTAAAACGTGTAAGAGACATTGTAAGGTACTGTGCGACTTGTTTTAAAATGGAAGGTTCATTTCAAAATTATCTCAGATAGAACGATGTGACAAGAAGTTTGATACTGTTATATGAAACTGTTCATATAAAATTGTTAGGAATTACTGTGAAGCATAAAATTTAATAAATGGACAAAATGTATATATAATTGACATGTAGATAGAAACATCATTAACAATGAAATATAAATAATAACACGGTTCTTTAAATCCTTGTTAGGATAACATATCATTATGGAAATAAATTTCTTCAGTAAAAGTAGGTATGGCTGATAACATTCTTTTACAAACAATTATAATTCTTGTAAAGGTGCAATTAAATTTCTTTATACGTTGAAAAAATACCCCACTGACATCCATGGAACGTATTTTTAAGCTTGTGAAGCATTTTCGTAGCACCGTATTTTTTCAAATTTCAAATTCGAACACAATAAATTATCCAGGCGACACAAAAAAGGTAAAATCACAATTATGCTGACTCTCCAACTGGGATTTTCTTCATATTTCGCATACGACTTTGTCGTGTCGGGTCGGTCGACGTTGACCGTACGTCTCTATCTTCACCCCTCTTGGGAAATTCACGAATATTTCGGCGACCTTACAATATATTTAACGTTATATATGTAGGGAAATGAATATACTCCGTTTTAAATATTCATGGACACATTTGAATGCGTAAGTTTTATTAGTAATTTAGATTATACTAAACGATATGCTCATATATTTATATAAACATAACTTCAATGCAGTTAAATATAGTGTTGATAACATGGAATTCCTTGTAATTAAAACATAATCACGTGATGAACGTCAGAAAAAAATAACTCATGTACTCTGATTTATACATGTGTGCAATTTGCATTTATATACAATTATATAGGTTTATTATGTATATAGTTAATGTTTATTTAGAAAATTACTTATTTCGAATGACTTCATAATAAAATATTAAAATTTATTACACAGTTGACTGTAACTGATATATAACTGGCTATTTTATAAAAACTAATTGTAGAGAGTTAAACAGTTTAATCCGAATTATTACGTTTGTGATTTCCCACGGTCATTATTCTTGATATATGAAAGTCCATCAAAGAACAACCAATGTCAAAGAGTTAATACGATTGACAGCTACTGCCATGTTGCAATGACAAATGATTGATAACTTGATCGGTTTCCAAGTAGTCGTTTGTAACAAGAAACATCTAACATTATATGATACTTACTAAGTGGTTGAGTAAACAACTTTGCCAAGATAATAGTGCAGAGGTTCTCTATATATTTGTTAAATATAGTAAATTCGATCTGAGGAAAATAAATAGTTGCAGATTTATTCCAATATCATTTTTGTTAAAACAGACAATCAATTTTATATTGCAATTTTAAATTAGTTTATTGAAAAAAGAATATAATAATTATATTATTAAATTTATCTATATTTTTAGAAATGATTCGTTAAAACTTGTCTTTTTTGAAATATATTAAATATTTAATAACATCGCTTGTTTAATATGAAATATGGAAAATAAATAAATATTCAAGATAGAGCTTTTAGAAATATATATATATATATATATATATATATATATATATATATATATATATATATATATATATTAGATTTATAACTGGTTTAAGTGAAAAAATCTTATCTAAGTCGAATTAAAAGACTGATTTGTATAATTATTTTCTCTATAAGGACACTCTATTATAATTGAATAATCAAACAGAATAACATTCGACTTGTACCGATTTGAAAATGAAATTTTCGGTATTTTAATTAAGTTCATTTCGTATTTTTTTTTTAAATTTATTATTTAAATAATCCGTGTTTTCGGAACTCATTAAACAAAATTAATTAAAACGTCACGGCTTTACCAGTTTTACCACATCGGCTAACAGCATCTTTTTGTAGTAATAAATTCTTTGTTTTAGTTTAATTACAGTTCTCTTGTTTTCACAGTCGTATTTGTCGGCCTTAATGAACAAATACACATACATCCATGCGCATGTATATGTATGGATTATTTAGTTGTGCTTATAACCGTTTAGAAAATAAATATATATATATATATATATATATATATTTAAAATAAATTTCATAAACGTCCACTTAATTTTTGTGTCAGTTAGCATTCGAACGTCATTATTATTATCCAGTTAATAAAAATGTATCTTCTTCTACCATGTCCGTTAAATTTTTCTTCTGTAAAATATAAATATACGGTACGAACGAAAGAAAAAACGTACGCGAGGAGCAAAATACGACGTGCTCTTCATGAAAAATCATGAAAAACACAATTTAGTGAAAAAGAAAGTAGGTATTCGTAACGGCTATTTATTACGACTGATCGTCTCCGAGCAATTTACCTCGAAAAGAAGAAACACGCGAAATGAAATAAGGGCATCGTTCATTTTTGTTTAAAAACGGGCGAAGAACGTATACGGCCTGTGACACACAATATAAAATCCGTTTCGAGGTGATTTATTCAGTCCGCGAGAATAAAACGGACGACCGGGAACGATATCTTTTAAAATAAATCGGTTAATATATTTTTTTTAAGATAACCTTACGCAGTGCCGTATTAAGGAGACACGAACGTCTGCAAGTTGAGCGAATATGTGAGGAGTTAGTAGGATTTCTATTCTAGAAATATAATCACGAATTAGGTAGATAAAATATTAGTTTTCTTTAATCCCTTGAGAATGTGGACTGGTGTGCTTAATTATTTCTAGGCGATGACAAGTAGCCTCGATGAAAACACAGTAAATACACTTGCTGTAAGATTGAGTTAAATTATAACAAAATGATAAATTTTCTTGGTTGTTACTTTGAAATTTTTTTAATTTTATTTGTGAGTGATTCACAAATCATATTTCATTACTGTTTGTTAGCATCCTATTTTTTAATCTTGAATGTTATTTCAAATTCGGGCGACTTTCCAAATCTTGCTCAGTATTTAAATCAGTTTGCTCCACTATAATGTTCAGTAAATCATAAGCTAAAGTACTTTCCATATAGAACACACATTTGGTTTTTGACGAATGGGGAATAGTGAAATTTGGGCCTGGATGAGCAGTAAATTTAAATGTTGTTCGCTTTCCACCTCTAATATTCTATTATACATTTGAATTCTTATTTTTTTTTATCGGGTTCATTACATTTTTCATTCCTATCACTAATTTCATCAGAAGACGTTGAAGTTATTGATATTCTTTTCTGCGTCCTTGTATGTAAAACCGCATCTTCATTATCTTCTTCAACCTCATCACTACTTTCATCAGAAGATGTTACAGATCTTATCGCTCTATTCCGTTTTCTTGTATGTAAAGATATATTATCATCACTATCAGTAAAACTCATCTTGGAGGATAAATAAAAATATTATTCACTTCACAAGTTTTTCTATTATGCCTTAACATACGTTCTCCAGGTAGCAGAGTTATGATTCACGAAACAAAAAAAACTGCTTAGAAATATTCTAAAATGTGCTAAAAATACAAATATATATCTATTTTTACCTAAATTTTACAACAAACAGCAAAAGAGAATTTTTTTCTACATGACAAGTATACTCAACATTAAACAAAAAAATGCCATTTTTCCATGACGAGCATACTTGACATAAACGCTTAAGGGGTGAATATTCTTCTTTCAACCACTGAAAGCTAAGACTGGAAAATAAAAAATAAAAACATTAAAATCCTGTATTACAGAATTTCTTAATTATTGGATAAATACACTGTAAAAAATGAACAACTACCTTATAATAGAAAATAAACATTTTTATAACTTGTATTAAAATCCAAATTTTGCTACAAATTACTCGTCGGTTTAAATAATAATCCTTCTATACTAGAATTGTGTTTTTGTGCAATTAAAATTATTTATTTAATACCACGATATAAAGAAAAAATAATTTAAAATTTGTGTACTGCATGCTTTTAGTTTTTTAGTAATACAGAATTTATTAAAAGTAATTAGACCATTTTAAACACTTATGCTTGTTTATTTTAGATTAATTAAAAAAAGTTAAATTTAATTATAAATTGAACTTTAATATACATACAAACATACATATATATATATATATATATATATATATATATATATATATATATATATATATGCATTATAATGTTAACATTGAAAAAAAAACTGAACTCATCTCTGTACGAGTATCAACACCGTCCAATCATTCATTCACTCAGTTGTTTAACTTATCGACACATACTACAAAAATATCTCGTCCCACACCCCATTCGACAACATCGAACGGGTTCTTTTTTTTGAAAATTTATGTCCCCAATCTTTATTTTTTATGTTATACTCGTCTTATGTCTATTCGTGAAAAAAAACACATGAAGATTTAAAACGAATGAACTGGTCCACTTACGCTGTACAATTCGACAGATAGAGATCGCAGTAGTCTCTTAAGGTTTCCGTTCTTAGTTCTATAAGAGAGTGATGGATCGTCCACCGATATATTCTTTTCGCGCAACGAAGTTTCTACTGTACGACTTAGTGTATCAAATAAATCAATCGGATTCTCTTTTTAAAACTAATTTCATTATCTAGTCAATTCGTAATTACGAAAACAGAGTTGAGATTTATCTCGTGAGGCTCGAATTGTCGCACAGATGTCAAATAGAAAATATTATGTGCTTTTTTTACACTTCTTTGTTCTGTTATTAAATGAATTGATCGACCTACATACGAATACATATACCTATATATATATATATATATATATATATATATATATATATATATATATATATAATGATTCAAAATTCACACAATCTATCCATCTATCTATCTATTGAAATTTTAAGAATTTTTTATTTAATAATTAAAACTTTGCAACTTTCATATGTACTACAAACAGGTATATACTTGCTTTCAATTAAATGATTTTCATATATATATATATATATAGTATGTAAGGTAAAATATTTGACTATATATATATATATATATATATATATATATAAATTCAATTATGAAAAGAAATGATTCATGAATGAACAAACAGAGAAATATACAGATTATGATTTCAATTTCAAACTCTTGATGTATTTGATATTTCATTATAGTCTCGTGCTGAACAATATTAATACCGCTTTAGAAATAATTGAAAATAAAATTGTATTAAACAATTCTGAACACGGACCTGTTAAACGATAAATAAGTCTCTTTCAACGCTTCTTATACTTCAATAAATGTTCATCTTATTTGCTTGAAAATATATTCAACATTGATAAAGAAAATCGGAAAGTAATCATGAAAATCGTTTAGATATTAAACTTGTCTTTTTAGCAAACTTAAATTATTCAAAGATTTAAAGTACATCTCGAAATATTATCATTGAAAAGTTTGTATCAATGCGATCATGTTATTACTATATTTGTATTAAATTGGAGATACACATTTGTACGAATTCGGGGAAAAGAATTTTATTCATTGGAAGTATTTGCAGAGTTATGAGAAAAATGCTTTAATTATGTTACAGAGAGATTCGTTCACATTTGTGCGTATAATACAATCTAAAAAATAATTTCAAACTTAAATAAATATTTGGAATTTTTAATTCATTTGTGGCGTACGTCACAGCATGAACATTTCACTGTTTTTTTTCCAACGTACAAGAGTTATAACTTTAAAAGTGTCAACGGTGGTTTAAAAAGTTTTGTTTTAGTAATTTGGATCTGTCGTATGATTCATGTCGACTTGTTGAACTTGACGATGAATTGCTGCAAGCTAGAATGATGACAGAACTTCATCCGTATACAGAAAAATTAAAAAATAAAATAACATGAAATTATTGTCGACACTCTTCGAATGCATGACTGAAATGTAGGGGAAAAATACAAAATATATTTATTATACATGGTATTTATGTATGTATGTATATATATATATATATATATATATATATGAGAGAAATTAAAAATACTTTTCGCTACAAAACCTATTTTCCCATATAATCATGTTTAAAATATGAATACGTTTTTATACGATTTATATCAATTAATTAAATTAATTTTTTATATTATTAGTATTTTTTTTATAATAATTACAGATGAACTGAAAGTAATGGATTATTATAAAAAATTTATATTTTTCTTCTAATTACTCAATCTATTTAATAACATAAAACTCTTTTTCAACAATATTAATTATCATTAATAATTTAATTTGAAAAATGTCGAAACAGTGCTAAAAAAGAACACCAATATACTCCTTGAAAAAAGGTATATGCTGAAACTATCATCAGTTCAGTAAATTTGGTTCAAATGTATATTAATTTTTCTTTTCTGTTAAATAAAAATGCACTGAAATAACAACAAAGTTATATAATGAACGTGTCTGGCTATTCTCATTAGTAAAATAAACATTTCTGTTATTGATTTGAAACTGTAATAACAATGTTTATTGATGTTGTCTTGCACTACCGCAAAACGCTTTGTTAGTTTAAATATCAACAGTAGAAATTGCAACGTATTGACTTTACTTGAAATATAGCTTTAATAAAATTCAATATACTTGTTTTATTTTAGTAGATGAACGATTTTTGTTCATTACATTTTCAGTTTAATCAAATAAAAAGTATTGGACGAGATTCTTCTTACTATTCTAAAGACATATTTCAACGAAATAGATTACATTTCCAAATATACTATGTAAGATTCTAGCTATAAAATGTTTACTAATTATTTTTTTTAAATTAATTATCTATAAAATTTAAAATAAATCCAACGATTAAAATTTGTCATAATCTTTCAATATTTCCATCAGTTCACAATAAAAATAGTCGAAACAGTCAAAAAAGTGTTATAATATTAATAAAAAAACATTTAAACAAATTTGAGCTTTTATAACGATACTTTCGTGTACTTAAATCTTTTTATGGTATAAGAAACTGAAACATATTTAAAATATCTAAATACTATACGACTTTCAAATAAAAAATGTGTATAGAGCGTAAACTGCTTCTGTTTTTATTAATTTTAAATTATAATACTGAATAATATATCAAGAAAAATCATTAAAAAATTCTAAATAGTATACTTTGTGAATAAATGATCTGCAATTATAATAAATTATTTATTAAATATAGTATTAATTTACTTTATTCTAGAAACATATTGTTTAATATAATTACATATTCTCTTGGTAGATTATATTTCCACCATAAATGAATATTATTCATAAAAACATAACAAAAAGTAGTCATAATGGTATTTTAATGCTCGTTATAATGAAATTATAACCAATTTTATGATCTATCACTCATAAAACAATATATATTCAAATTACATTGTTAGTTAAAAATATACAGAAAATATTTCTCTTCTGTATTCTATTAAAAAAACTATTAAATATTTATAAATACTTACTATTTATAAAACCTACATACAAAAACATATATATTAAATAAGACGGCGAATGTAAAAAAAGAAAATCTCCATTATTATTCTGTTATAAATTCTATTCAACCAGTGTTAGTTATTATTTAATCGATTCCTGTGACGAAACATTTTCTTTGTTAGATAAATTCTACAAGTGAAAAATATACGAATAGAATAGAATGAATAAGATATGAATATAATGAATCTCTTTGTTTATGCTAGAATAGTTTTATGCCTTTGATGTAAATTTGCCTGCATACAAGAATAACTGAATGGCTTTATTTCAATATTTTCCATGATGTACATTTTTTTTCTCTCGGTGCAGCCCATTATACCTACAAACAGAAGAAAATGTTAAGAGAACTTTAGTTTTTCACAATAGAGAGACATGTTTTGATCCAGAAGAATCTGAAGGTTTTTCAGTATATATGTATATATATATATATAAATATATATAAATATATAAATATATATAAATATATATATATATATATATAAATATATATATATATATATAAATATATATATATATATATATATAAATATATATATATATATATATATATATATATATATAATTATCTTTTAAATTCAATATATTTTTTATCCATTTATTTTGTTTCAAGTTAGTAAGAGAACTAATTGATTTTTTAAATTTGTTGATTTATTCTCAATTTATTTTTAAGTAATATAGGTAGTAAAATTAATTAAATTACTTTTAAAAATTAAAGTTTCATTTGAAAATCAAATCCATGTATAACTGATTTCTTGAATATTAATACATAATATACAATTTTAGTTTAGATACTTCTTGTACTTAATATTGTTTTAAAATAACTGAAAGGAAGACAAATATAAAATAAAAAATGTTTCTAAAATGTACTTTAAATATAAAATACAATCAACGCCATAACTTTGAATTTCAAACGATTGCCCATTGGTTAATAATCTATACGATTACTTCGTTTCTGATTAACCCAGTCGAGTACAATAATATAAAAGATAATTTAGGTATGGAAATGAGCTAGTAATGTTTACAAACTTAGTACAAACCGGGTACAAGCCGGATACATATACCGGATAACCAACAGGAAGAGCAAGAACGGGCTTAAAATTTTGTCCTGTATTAAAATATTATTACACAAGGTTAGTCATTGGAGGATACGTGCAGTGGATACGTTATATTTGTCATTTCTAACTAAATTTAGAACAAAATTAAAAAGAATTTTAGTTCCTTTTTTATAAAATGCAAATATTTTCACTTCAGACTCATAATGAAAGACATATGTTTAGTATATGATATATTTTTAATTATATATTCATATTTTCTTGTTGTTCTATTATTGAAAGCAATAAATTAAGAATGAAATCAACAATAAATTAAAACATTTGTTAATAAATTATTTATTAATAATTAGCTGGTGGCATGAGAAAAAATCAGTCAGATATTAAAGTATACTTTATTATTTTTTAGATGAAAAATTATTAAATAATACAGATATAATTCTGCGTCAGTAAAGTTTTTAATACTGCAGATAGATTTTTGTAAAAGTTTTATTTAAATCATACTAGTAAATTAAAAACATTTTTTCATGTATATCATTTATAATTAAGAACCTTGCTATCTCTTAGTAACAAATATCGTCCCTCACTCTCTCTCTACCTATATATCTATCTATACATATATATATATATATATATATATATATATATATATATATATATATATATATATGTATAGGTATATCAATAACTGGAAATTTAATTTTTTATGATAAAAAGCATTCTGATGAAATCATTAACAAAATAAGTCAGTGGAAATTTTGACAGTAATTAGTTTTTTTTACAAATATGTCCCTGAAATTTCATAGGACAATTAATTGAAACAAATATACCTGTACAATTATATTTTCTTGAAATCAATATTTCTTAATTCTTCAAGTTACTGACGAATGGTAGAAAATAATCACGTCAATTAATTTTATAAATAAGTATAAAGGTTATATATGAACTGTCTTATTGATACAAAGGTGTTTTTTTCAATTATATTCAGACGTAGTAAGAAATTCAAAATCTACACGTTTAAAAATAATGAGTACAAAGTGGAAATGTAATGTTAATAAATAAAAACAGCTATTTATTTTATGAAATATAGAGTTGAATTTTAAACAACTTGAATTGAAATTTTCATATGATAAACAGTTCGTAATAAATTATTTATTAGGTTGTTAATGTTCGAAATTTAAATATTTTCACACCTATTTCATGTTTTGGAAATCAAGGTAGAGTCTTAAAACAGTTCATGTATTTTTTTGTAAACTATTTTGGTGTTTCAATAAATTTGAAAACATTACTTGTAGATAATATATCTTCGCTTTCCATTCCATTAAGTTGAAAATATGATCACTCATCTTGGACAGTTTTTATTCATATAATTAATATTTACAAAAACTAATAAATCTGTGTAACACCAAGTTTTTAACAAGTCATTCAATAAATATTTATTGTTAATTTTCATACAACATATCAGGCGACATATTCATATTGTGTACATGTATAATATTGTATTAATGCTGGAATTATAGTTACTACAATTTTAATATAATGTCTGTACGAGTAACTAAACTGATTTTTTTTTTAGTAGCATGAGAAAAGAATAGGGAATCAGATGAAATGATATTTGTATTTCGAACTTTGAAAAAGAAGGGATACCCTACTATATATATATATATATATATATATATATATATATATATATATATATGTATATAAATAATTTTACAAAATAAATGTCAATATAAAAACACAATTTAATAGATAAAAATTGTAAGCGCTGAAAGTTTCGATTGCACGGTTTTATTAGCGTGTGATAAATTTATGTTAAAACGAATCCTTTAGTACATGCTTTTTACTACACGAACCAGTGTATCAGATAAATCAATTGCGTATGGAACTTAATGTTTTCTCTGAATTAGATATGGTCCGTGTAGTTTCAGTAGCTTTTGGAATCTTCGGAAATTTACGACCGCTGTAATATATATACGAGATCTTTACCGCGGGTTTTCTTGTTGTAACGTTATACTTGTCTGTAGGACCGTTGAATATTACACTGGTATAAAATTTTTATTCTACGGTTTATTTTATGAACATCCATGGACTGACGAGATAACGGCATAGTTTTTCCATAAGTGGTTTTCAAACAATGGTGCTTTCACATTCGAGTGCAGTCGATTTTTCACGGGCATTTCCCAAATCACACCGATTCGAATTTGCATTGGTGTTTTGTAATTTATCTGCGTATGTAAAATATTTAAAATTTGTTTTAAAATAGAAAAACCATATAATTTAACGATTTAACTCACATCTACTTAAATATTTTCTATAAAAAAAACAGATGTATGATGAATTGAAATTGAGCAATAAAATTGTTATATTCTAAATTTTATACCTTCATATATCTATGGTCCAATAAGTAATTATCAAAATGGGCTTAATAAAATTTAATCTAAATTTAATTATTTTATTAAACAATGGACATTGTTTGACTGCGTACAATTTCTATTTAGCTGAGTGAAAAGTAGTTAGACTGTTATGTCCTTACCCTTACCTAACATTTACAATTACCCTTTATCAACTTACTGTTGACACAACCGGCTAAAACTTCTTGTTCAAATCAATAATGAAGCACACAAACCATAATCACTATCGCCCGTGACTATAATAATCTAATTCTGCAAATCTAAACAATCTAAGAGTTGATAATGAATTTATAAATCCATTTCAGTCGAATTAAATCACGTAGAGATACTTTTTTTATTAAAATATTTATTAGAAAATTAAATCATTTTTTTTGATATGAATAAGATATTAATACAATTATTACTGTAAAATATATATGAAATTATGACAAACAATTTAAGTAGCATTAAGTTAATTATGGTGTATTTTCTGAAAACGAGAACCTATTCAATCTAATTATAAATCTCCTTTTATTATAATAAATATTTCAATTATGTTTTTTTTTATATTTTTCAGTGTTTACTTTAAACTTTAATGACATTAATAACATTTTAGAAATTTTAAATTCATTCCAAACCTTCACATACAACTATTTTCGGAATAAAATTCATCCCACTAGAAGTTTAAAAAATGAATTAAAATTTAATATCAGAGAGATTTATCAATCCTGTGAATTTTAACAGGTCTTATATATCGTTCCTGTATAAAATTTAAGATTCTAATTTAGACTGAATCAATATTTGTGTATTACTGTATAACCATACACAGAGATTTATTAAATTTAAATTTTTAATTTTTATACACTTATACTATAATAATTTGTAATATGTTTCGTAATATTTACATTTTATAAAATAAAAAATGAATTCAATTATGAATTATTATGGTTTTAATTTTAATAAAAAATGGATGCTAGTATCTCTATTGATTGATAAATGATTCCATCGCAAGACAACATTTGTTTTCTACAATGAAAATCTTAAATAATCGAATAGATTTATAAACTTTTTGGAATATTAAACGGATTGAATTAATCATTATATTATTTTTAGATATCATTCTCTATTTTTAACATGTATTGAAATGCTTTTATTTTTAATAATACGTATTTATTAACAGTAAATAAAAGCTCACTCGGTTAAACAACGATTTCAAACACTTCGAATGTGCTGCTGAAACAAATATTTATTTATTTGTTCAATTTCGCTTTCAACTCATGTTTAGTTTTTGTTTCGATAGAATTAATTAACGATTATCAATTAATTTATAATTATTTAATTACAACAAATAAATTGATAAAAGTGCATACACAGAAATCAAACAATATATTTTTATTTACCAGCTTTTCGGTTTACATGTTTATAGGTTAATTAATAATTTTACTTGTATAATAAAAACAAGTTTCGTTATTCATTATAGCTTCACATAAAATATATGATTAATTACATGTTAATTCTAAGCATTTTTTTGCATATTATGGGTAAAATAGTAAACTTAAACATAAGGGATACTGTTATTTGTCTTCCGTATTTTCACATTCATTTTTTTTCTATTCTTCCTCACCTATATATATATATATATATATATATATAAAGTGATTAGATTTAGGTTTCCACATGAAAATATGAAAAAAAAGAACAAAAATTAAAAAATAACATGATTTTTTTTTAATTTTACACTTTTTTTAATACTTTCATATGGAAGCTTAAATCGAATCATCCTATACTTAGTAAACCAATACATGAGACGTTGCAAGGAAGCATATGAGTAAATAACAATAGCTGTATTCCTTATGAAAGATATAGAAGGTTAATGAGATATGTAGCCTGAAGGTTGACAACTCGTAATGTTCTGCCACGGGATATTACAGTACAATACATCAACTGACAAACGCGTTATTAAATAGAGAAACAATGATAAATAACAAGGAGAAGATTACATTTCCGCTCTGGAAGTTGTCTCGGAATGGATCATTTAAAGGATTGCTTTCTGTTACGCGACGTGCGATTTTTAGTTTTAACACAGTTTTATCACACGTGTAAACATTAACAATTTGCTATTTTGTGTGTCACGTCTCTCCTAACAGAGTACATTTTTAATGGGAAAATATTATTTTTCGTTTTGATAGAACGTGTCTGCGTAGACAGGTTTCATGTACTTCATTTTGTTTACACATTTACTCACTTTTATACAAACGTATATATTTTATACGCACATGTATGCACAAAATATTTTTATATACAATAAGTATAAGTACTTTTCTATAAAATATTTTCATAAAACAATACACATTTAATATTTTTCGATTTTAGTATTTCTTTATATTAATAGACTTATCACTATATTATCCGTCTACTCTTTTTAGAGTTTCATATCTCAGTTCTGATCACAATGTAACGAGAATATCTATACAAAATATACTCTAGATTTTAAAACAGGCATTATTTACTATCAAAATCAGAAACGTGAAAAACTATAAAATATATTTCACATATTCCACGCAAATAGTTTTTATAAAAAATGTACAATAATTTATGATTGATAATTAGAAAAATGTTATATAAATAGACATGTTAGACTTATTAAAAACGTTTTTTCTGTCCTACAATTATCAATTATATAAAATAAAGATAAAAAGTGTATACATTTCTTTCTTGATATACATTTTTGTATTTATTATTCACTGTTTGATATTGAACTTTAATTTAAATATAGTCACAATTCACATTTTGTACCAATCGACATATTTTTTTCTAGAACGGTTCATTAAATTTATATCCATCTTCTATAAATAGCTTTGAACAAAAAGAAAGATGTTTTTATTCTTTTTCGTATAACATTCAGTACATTTTAATTATAAGAAAGACGTTTATTTATAAATAAACTGTATTTAAGAGTAGGCCGTAAAGAAAAATAACAGAAAATTCTGTTTTTACAATATATTGAAAAACGTTGCTTTCACTTATTGATTTTTCTTTAATTAAGTGGTGACAAAAAATAAGTATTGCGTGGTAGCAGGGCCCGATGTTTATTACATTTCCCGTTCCTCTAGGAAATCAACTAAAATGTATTGCGTGTAAAATGTTATACGGTGTAGCTTTTAATAAGTAACTGCACGGAACTATCTTACTTATTTTCTGATAAATCAAACATTCTAATCAAATGATATTTAATATCATTAATTCCTAACAAATAAAATAATATATATATATATATATATATATATATATATATATATATATATATATGTATGTATAGTGACATTCGATGATCATAATAAATAAACAAAACATATTTTTTTCAGTATTTGAATACCATATTAATTTGTTTGTCCAATTTCCAATTTTATCTCATTTTTAATTTTTATTTCAACATGTTCAATTATTGTAAATGTCAACAAAATTATTATTTTTCAATTTTACAAATTTATGAATATATTAACATTTTATGAAATGATTGTTCATTTAATCTCTGCCCTTTGTATGAAATTAATTACCTTCCAGTGATAAATTTTTAATTTATTTTAAATATCACTTCAACATTTATCGGTTATATATATATATATATATATATATAATTATAAATATTAAAAAATAATTATCTCTTCAAAGGAGAACATAAAACCTATTCGATGAATAATTATCAAAACACTTTGACAATATTTTTTCCTGCAAATTAACAATACTGAATACCGAAGATGCCAAAACTGTCTAGACTTGTTTATATTGGTTTGCACGTACTCAGTTTCATGGTGCGGTTTATAACCACAATACAGCAAAAACACTTACAATGCTTTGCGAAACTAACAATTATTCAAATACATATACCTTCATGAATATATATATGTATATATGTATATATGTATATATGTATATATGTATATATGTATATATGTATATATGTATATATATATATATATATATGTACGTATATATATATATTATAATATGGGGGGGGGAGGTGCGTATTAGTATGAATGAGTGTGTACTTGGATGTAATTGTTTTTGTGAAAGCATTTATAAAAAGCAGGCTTCATTAATTGATAAATTGTTTTTATTCATAACATATAAAACAGTAATTGTTTCAAACCAATAAAAAAGAGTTACTTTAAATAAATATAATCATAAAAACTGTAAATAAAAATCCTAAAGGACACAACAAAAAATTTATGAAAGAATACAGTAACATCAATGACTACTTTATTTAAATACTTCAGAGTTTAGAACCATAATTTTAACATTTAGTTTACAACCTGTTTTAATAAATTAAATATGTCTTAGATATTCTTTACGCATTTATCGTCATTTTATTGTTTCTAATAAATTTTATAAGATGTTTAATAGATATTATTTTATTAATTATTGTTATTATATTAGAAACAAAGTATTGGCAATCTAGTAAATTTCAATGTCTTACTGTTAGTTAAACACAACTGTCACCAGCTAGAGATTTCAGTGTTCAGTGCAAATATGCAAGTAGTTGTTTAAGTTTGTCGACAGCAATTCTCGAACTCCAAAACTAACACCAGTCACGAACTAAACACAAGAGTCCAGTTTGTCGTTAGTCGAGACTTTGATAGCAGGTCGTAGGGTATGTAACTGGTTTAACATTAATATAATTATTAGTTATTCCAGTGATACTCCACAAGAATAAAAATTGATTTTACACTTATATATATATATATATATGTATTATTTTCTATAAATGTTTCGTATTTTATTATTTAATAATATATAATATTTCATTATTCTTAGTTAATGTTATCATTTGAATCTGTTATTGTTAAAAATAAAAAATCATTTCCATAAATAAATTTAGATTCAAATAATTTAATATTTAGATTCAATAATTATTAATTAAATTCAATAATTATTATTTATTCAATAATTATTTCAATAATTAAAAATTTAGATTCAATAGGGACTTTTAAGGTGTTTTTTTATTTTGTAAAACTGAATAGTTTAATTTTTTAATCACACAAATGACTGAATATTCTATAGTTGTTTTACTACATTAAAAGTCTTAAAAAAATAATCCAGATATATAATAATAACTCCAAGAAATGCGTCTACTGAAACATATTTTCATATATTTTAAAAGCTATAATTTAGCTTATTAAAAAAACATTTTTTTATTTTATTTATTACAGTGTAGTTCAGTTATAACTATAAGTGTATGAACTCTAATTGAATGTATAATAATAATTGTGTTCAAACAGTCTGAGAAAGTAAAAGTAATTTATGAATACATTCTAGAATTTAGAGCTTATTATACGTTCATGAAAAATGGACAATATATATATATATATATATATATATATATATATAAATGTTCCGTTATATTGACATATTCTAAGAGAGGCATTCAGAATATCAAACAACTAAGCTCAAGTAAACATCGTCATTAGGAAATGTAAACAAACAGTTATATATATATATATATATATATATATAGACACTATATTAGAATTTGTTTGCATAAATATACCGATTACACATTGTCATCAGAAGAAAGTAGATTGAGAATAATAAGTTCCGTTCATAGTAATGTTTAGAGAATATAAATGAATTATTTAAAAAACATAATCTATAATTTTAATAAAGTTCCAAAATCTTTGTTTATATTTATTTGTAAATTATGAACAGATTATTGTTATTTAATATTTTCGTGTTTGTCCTTTTTCTTGCTTACTTATCAGGTACTTGAATTATTTTACATTAGTATTATTCATTATTGAATTATACTAATTTACTATCTGGAATGATATTATATTATGAATTTATACTGAAAAATCATATATATATATATATATATATATATATCATAAATTTAGGTAGAAAATCTAATACATTTCTTATAATACAACTTTATGACTACTTTATTATGGATACATAAATTTATTTTTAATAAAAATTATTTATTATTTACAATTACTACTAATAATAAAATTAATAAGCCTTATGTATTTCAAGTTTATAAATAGTTTGAGAATATCTCTCATCTTAACATTTCAAGACATGCTTGAAAAAGAAACACAACTCGAAAAAATAATAATTTTTAGTATATAATGGAAAAACATGATTAAATTATTTCTCTTTTGTGTGCAAAAAAATCACAAAGTTCTAATACGAGTTGATGTTAGAGAAAAGAATTGCTGTTTATTACTTCCTAATTAACACAATTTTTAACAGTTGTTTGCAAAAAGATTTTATTTTTTGATATTTTTTACTTTTCTGTACTCCTCTACACATAAAAATATAGGAGTATATATATATATATATTTATTTATAAATTTGAGAACAAATATGTATACTTTTATGATATTTTATGCATGAAATAACTATAATTATTACTGTAAATTTCTTTATCGTCTCGAAATTTGAATAAATATGGAAACGTTCAAGTTTATTAAACTGTACGTCAACTGTAATCTCGTTTCGATAAAGACAAATCGCCGTTATAATTTATAAATTATATAAATGAATGGCGGTGCACGATTATGCGCAAATTTTTAATTTTTTTTACTGCCAAGCTATTTCCATATTTTCCGGGTTAGATACCGTCATACTGCGATAACAGCATTTTTAACAGGCCACTCGTTTCACAACAACTACAGTAATGTGACCACATTGAAAAATAACACCAACCTTTTTCATGTCACAGGCGGGTGGTCGGGAGGGGCGAGAAATTTCCGCACCGAGTTCCTGCACGACTGGCCGACGCCGGGTACAGGACCGTATTTCGATACCTCGGTGCCGTCCAACATCACGGGACTTGTTGGGAAACCAGTTCACCTACTGTGCCGTGTCAAAAATCTCGGAAACAGAACGGTAAGTTCAGCACATGTATTTATTATTATATCGTTTTCATATATGTTTATATTACTTTCACATCTCCTTTTATATATATATATAATGTTAATTGTTTTTAACTAATCTTACTGACATACATAAATATGTATGATGAATGAGGTTGTTTCTGTTATTTATTTCCTTCCATAAAATGGAATTAAGTCGTTTACACATCATAACTTCCTCCCCCTGACGGGTTTGAATATTTGAATATGAGAAAATAAAATATAAAAAAATTCATTCCTCTAACTTTAATTGATAAATCAACTATTTAAAGACTCATCTTTTATTTATGTCGTACTTATCTCTTGTTAAATACAACTTTTACATAGAAATCAAGTAGAGTTTATTTTTTAAATAGTTTAAACTTTCATATCTAAAATTTCCATTGAAATATTTTATGTAAAAATAAATCTCTGCATATTTTATAACCATTACAACACTGTCATAAATGCAAAACAAGTATATATTTTCAAAGTATCGTTTACATAAAACGAATGGAACTGTAGTATCTTATTGCTGAAATTTAATTATTTTGAAATTCATATAAATCTCGACTTGGAAAACACAATCATTGTTGAGTTATTGGGATTTTGTTTTCACGTCAAATGTATTTAAAATGCCGCATTGAAAAGTTTACTTGACACTGTATAACGATTTCATTCCCTACAACGATTTTAGTTGAAATATCTTAAGCATTTCGGATGTTCTCGTTTTCAATTTGCTTTTGAATTATTATTTAAATTTTTCTAGATACCAAAAGTAAAAGTTTGTAAGTCATTCAGTCTGTAAGACATTTTTGTATAAAAATATAAAACAGAGATATTTATTCCTTTGAAATATTCCCAGAAATACTAATAATTTATAGAAGGAATGAGATATTGATTACTACATTCCGCTTTATAAAAAAGAACAATTCTAAAGAAATTTATATTTCCCGGAAATTATAAAGCTAATAAGCATTAATTTACTGATTTGTGTTTCCAAGTTACAAAACATTTTTCATTAATAAATGAATTAAATGTTATTTTTGATATAATTTATTCAGTAGGACAGATACATGTTTCATTTATTTAATTTAAAGAAGATAACATATATTTAATAAATATTAAATTTTAATGACATAAAATATTACAGTGAAATGTTAATAATTGGTAAATATTTTTAATGCACGTTCATTATTTATCATTTACGAAAATACTAAAAATTATTTTTGTACTCAAATAATGAACTTTCGAGAAACTATCACCTAACATGAAAACTTAAGCTTAGTTCAAACTGATATAAACTCTGAATATATTAAACTTAAAACACACTTTAATTAATTCAAGAATCAACATTTAGCTCGTTCTGTAGAATCAATCTTAATATTTTCTTGTACATAGCGTATCTAAACACTACTCGTATAACATTGAATGTTATATTGAAATCTTCATTACGAATAAATTATCAGCAAATTCATGTACGAGTTACTTGTAGGTGTCACATCCGTTCGAGTCTATATATATATATATATATATATATATATATATATATATATGTACATTTTAAATTGAGAAAGATCAATACTCTCTGACTAGACAATGGTAATTTAAATGTCTGTTAGAATAATATTACAACTGCTTAAATAAGCAATGAATGATGTATAATGAGAAAGGTAGAAAATTTCTGATATATATTCTATAATAGAATATGTATTTTATACTTACATCTCTCTACTCTCTCTCTCTCTCTCTCTATATATATATATATATTATATATATTATATATATATATATATATATATATATATATATTCATACATTTTACATAAATAAATATTTTGTTCCAACAGTAGAAAAATATCAAAATTTAATTAATATTTCTCTGTTGAATATTTCGAATAATTCTATCAATAAAATAGAACTCTTATAAAAAATCAGTTTATAATACGATTTCTGTTAGAATCAATATTAATTTTTTAACTATGCAATTTTTGTTAACAAAAAATTCAAAAATATTACTGACAGAAAAAAATAATAATTTATAAATAAAGTGAAGACAGTCAAAAAGAAATTAGAACGAAATTCTTAAACCGAACAATTATTTTTTTATTTCTTTGATAAGCAACATTTGACCTTTCATTATCATTCAATAATCTGACTGATACCTGAAATACTGTTTGTTTCAAGTCTTGTCGTGGTCAAATAGGTTGTGTGTTTGTAAATAATTTAAGTATCTATAATAAAATTTATCTGTAAATATAAAAAAGAGATTAAAATAACTTACAACGAAAGAATATTTTTTTAATCTTTTAAATAAATAGTATTTATAAATCAACTTTTTATTCTTTAAATATAACTATTATTATTTTCTTATCTGAAAAATAACTATTTTATTTAATGTCATTTTCTAAAAAATATAAATATATAATTACATATACTACTGCACGATTAGACAAATTTATTAAAACCTGTAAAATCAAGAACAGTGAATTTCACACTCATGACTTACATGTCACAGTAAAGATAACGTTATAGTTTTCAGGGAACGTTTTCTAAAACTGATAAAGAGAAGATAAAACTAATATAGCTTCACGATACATATTTTAATAGTAATATGTTCTTATTATTGGTTTCTGTCACGCTAATTGACTAAAATAATGTCAAGTATTCTCTTATACTAAGTTGTCATATCGTATTGTCTCAGGAGTTAAACTATCAGATCTTAAAGTTTTTGTAGAGTGTCACATTATTTTCGACTCTATATGTGTGTTTATTTCGGTTAAGGATATTTATATATTTTCGTTTATCATTATTATATACAACTATATATATATATATATATATATATATATATATATATATATATATATATGTGTGTGTGTGTGTATAAGTATGTCTATATTATACTTCATAGTATATTCATTTACATATTTTTTAAAACATTTTCTAGACCGGTATATAATATTATTATCAAATGTTTTGCTTGCTCGTAGAGTACTTTTACTTGGTCAATTACTTGAATACTGATATGACTCATGAATACTGATATTTATATATATATATATATATATATATATATATATATATATATATATATATATAATACCAAATAAACATCAGTTGAAAAAAACATGCTTAAATTATTATTTTCTTAAACGCACAATATTTAAAAGATTTAATTTAAAGTCCTTTATATTTGTTGATAGAAATTTTATATAACATCAAATTACACTGAAATCTAATATCAAATAATACACGTGTTAGTATTAAAGGAATAAAAGAATCTTTATTCAAGTGTAAAATTTAATTAAAACTTAAAATTATTCTAGAATACATATTTTATATTCCTGAAATATTAATAACCAGTTCATTGTATAAGACGTTCGAATGTGATTGCATTAAAAAAAAACTTTGAAATATTCTAAGAGTATAAAATGAATAAGTAATTGTTTTCAAAACTTTGAAATAATACACAGTTGAGAGAAGCAAAATAGAAAAACAATTCAATGAATTATGAAAAAGTATATATTTCTGGACGAATTCGAACTTATGTTATCTTTGTTAGACAGACAACATTTAAAACAAATAAGCAAGATAGTTCTTTTTTTATCATAACGTTCTGTACTATACAGTTTGTAGCTTTATATAGAATATGTAAGCTTGAAATAAATCTTGGTAATTGTATCTTCAAGGTAACAAATCTTCTTAAGAGTCATTGTAACAGGTTTTGCTTCAAGAGCCATTTGTAGATTCTTCAAGATATATGAGTCTGCACAGTCTTAGTTTTCATATGCGTTTCAAAAGTAAAATATTATAATTGGAAAAGCCGAGACAAGCTTCATTATATATATATATATATATATATATATATATATATATATTAATATAACAAACTATCTTAAAAGTGAATATAACTTTAACAGTTATTTACATACAAAAGCTACAATTTACGAAATAAAAAATTAGTTTTCTGTTTAACAATTTTAAATTTATTTTTTTTTGTGAAAAATATCCATTAAAATCTAATTTAAATTTCAGATATATCAGCAATAAACATTCCAATTTAAGACAGATTAATTCTTCTTTCTTATTTCAATTTTTAGTTATCACAAATATTTAATTTCAACGATTACTGATATCTAAATTTAGTAAATTATTTAGTTATACTATAAATTGATTAACTTTTATTAAAATAGGTCTATTATTAAATACATTTTCTTTCTGTTGATTTACTAAGTGATATAATTATCATTAATATTTGTATATTTTAATATAAAGTGGACTAATTTCGTTGAAAAATGTCTAAAAATATTTCTTTTGTCATTTTCACTACGAATTATCTTACGAAATTTAAAAATATGTTTTACTGGAACGAACAGCCTTACTGAACATCTTAGTGTTACATAAATTAAAATAACTTTGAAATATTAAACATTTTTATATGAACAAGTTTTAATAAACCTATATTTTATCAGGTGAAAATAATTAAATATTATTAAAATCATGAGATTTTTTAAATATTATAAACGCTATTCTAAAGTATTAGTTTATAAACATTTAATATAAGTGAATGAATGAAAACATATTAATTATATTGATATTGATAATTACAAAATTGTACAAGTATAAATTATTATGAAATATTAAAAGATATTTTCACGAAAGCGTAGTAATACGTTTATAAGAAAACTGATGTTAAAAATATTTTTCTAACAGATAGTCAAAAGTCTCAAGGTAAACTCGAATAGTTCTGTCTAGTTTTCTTCGCTTTTTATTTTGATAGAACAAACTAACGTGTGTATCGCCTTGAAAATACAAAAAGAAATTGACAAAGTTGTCAAAGTGCTCACAGCCGATAAGCAACTTAAATTGTTTCCTTTGTCAACCCTTGCAAAGTTACATCAGTCAAGATTTGTTATATGTTTATATATATATATATATATATATATATATATATATGTGTGTGTGTGTGTATACATAAATATATGAAATGTAAGAAAGAACAACAAAAGTAGTTTATATATTCAATTTTTCAAACATTTTACACAGACTAGTTTTAAATATACTTTTTTCAATAGGATTGTTTATCAATTTTTTAAAAAAGTCTGTTTTCAAAACTAAAAGCATTAAATTTTGCGAGTATTTATAAAATAAGGTATTGAAGATATTAAGTATTTTTTTACAATTCTAATTACTAAATATATTTATAAAAAAACGGCTTATATTTGCCTTTCTTAAGCATTCTAACAATTTCAAAAACTCTATTAATTCAACACCATAGAAAAGTCATTACTGTTTTTATTACACAAAAAATATATTTCACATATTTTCAATATTGCTATTAATCAGTAAAGTTTCTAAAATATTGTTAAATTCTATTAAGAATACTCTTACGATTTGCATTTTGAACATAAATCTTATTATGTGCTTAAATCATTCCTTTGATTCAATGAAAACTAATAAACTATTGATCTCATTATCTTGATTCAGACAAAGTTTTGCACCTGAAAATTTACCAGTCTGCTTCTTAGAAGCACTCTATCTGTCATTTTACTGTCTTCTTGTAGATAAATCGTTACATGAACTAGTTAGCACGCATAAACTTACACGGCGTTTATATTTGACAGTTCTAACTACAACTTCAACAGTAAAACAGTTGGTATGCAGTGTTTGATCTATTATTATTATAATTGTACAAATTATCTGGAGCTGAAACACGAGTTAGAGTTCTAATTGCGTTGAAAATTCGCTAACTAAAATTGAATGTATTTAATTGTTCGTTCGTTCGTTTTAATATTGACCAATTATCAAGCTTCAAATGTTCATAAGAAATAGTTTATGTTAAATTTAGTACTAAAAAAATGCAAAAAAAATTCGTTACCAACAAGCGGTATTTCGAAATTAAACATATTTTTAGTTTTTAACAATAACATTCGATATCTATTTGAAAATTTATTTATAATTCAAATTTAATAAATGTTTCATACATATTTCAGTACTTAATTATTTTCAAGTATAAGTTTTTATTCAAATATAAAATAAATGATTATTTTCTAACACCAAAACTACTAGACAAATCTTAACGCACTTCTATCTATTAATATATAAAAATTATACTATGTGCTAAAAATAATTTTTCGACTATCTCAAATGAAATCTTTTCATAAAATATTGAAGGATTTATTTAATGACATTTTAATTTCAGATTACTAAATTTTTGAAAAAGTAAAACGTTTCTATTTTCAATAATACTGTACAGTTGTGAGAGATAATCGATTCGTCGTCTATTGAAATAGACTGAGGAAAACAGATAACAATATTTTAGTTGACATACCTAAACTTTTTCGATTAGAATTGATTTAAGATAAATATAAGAATTGTTTTGTAGTAAAATAAGATATCAACAAAATCACTTACTGCTATGAAAATAATGTTTACAAGCTTGAATCTCTCATATTAATATTTATTTTATCATTTTACTTACATAAATATAGTAATTTCTTATTATATATATATATATATATATATATATATATAAATTTAACTTATCTATTAGAATTGTGGCTTCTTCTAAATAAAATGAGGTATTATTTATTTAAACAGAATTATATAAATATTTATTTAAATACATTCAAGCTTATTCATGAAATATCTGTAAACTTTATACAAATCAAATTTTTTTTCACAATATTATAATATAATTCAAATTAAGCTTTAGTATTGTATACACATTCTGTTAACCTTACTGGTATATTTTCCCAAACAGATTTTCTCAAAAAGGTGCATGGTAAATTACTGACAATATCATAAATCTTGTTTTTAAGTTAATCAATGGGTCTAAGATCTCATTTATAAACTTCTTCTCTGATCCAATCCTGCATAAAAAAGTCCCATGTTGTTATGCAAAGACTTTTTCTAGACTAATATTTTCAGAGTACAGCACGACCTATATAACTCTACACTCTGTGACTCACTGACTGTAAGTTTTCTCGTCTCGTTTGCATGTTAGAACTCCATTCGAAAGTTACACGTACGACAACCATATTTTGTTCTGAGTATGATGTTAACGGTTTCATAAATCTCTTCATATTTGAAACAAATCATGCCATTAATTTAAGATGATACCATTTTATTATTTTGTAATCCAGAATCGCATTTCTACCTTTTGTACCTCTACTATCTTCGAACTCGAAGTATTTGTTATATTTTGTATATATATATATATATATATATATATATATATATATATATATATATATATATATATATGGAATTTATTTGGTTCTTTAATGCTGAAATTTATTATTTGATGCTTTTAAATTTACTTTTTATTTTTTGAGAGTGTCTACTTATAGAAATGGTATTAGTTAAGATTGAATTCATTTAAAATAACATTTTTATATTTATTTTAGTCTAACAAAAATAGTTTTAAAACAACAAGTGTCTTTTCAAGTACTCTGTACATATATAAAAGTATGTTAGGAACATGAATATATGTTCAATGACTAGTTGTCGAATATTGAAACAAGAATTGTTTTCAAGTATTAATTGTACATTTGTTCAGTCACAACATCGAAACGATCAAACACTGCAATGGACACTTCACGACTGAAATGTCAGTTCTGACCTGCAAGTAAAAAACGAAACTTTATTAAATAACAATTTATTTTTCGTCGCATAAAATATAATTTGATGAATCGCTTTTCGATAACACGTATATATCATTTTTGTGTAGATTCAGCAAACCCTTTATACCGGCGATAAATTTGAAGCTTTACTTCAAACTTTAACAAATTACAAAAAAATGAGCAACGCACATAGTTAACGTTGATGCTTCCATCCATCATAATACCACAGCTTCTCTATTTAATTCCAGTCGATCGATAAAGAAACATGGTTCTTGAATTTAACACCTACTTGGGTACTGAATTCATGTTTTCATAACATTTTCCCTTTTAATGTGTTTGTCGGTTACGAACAGCAAATTCATAAATAAATAGTTCATTTATTATTTAACTGAAGACGGGACTGGATTTGTACTCAACACAAAAACGAAATCTTTCTCAGAATCTCGCACCAAAGTATTGAATACATTTAACACTAATTAGGCACTTTCAATTTTATGATCAAGTATATAGTGAATTTATATAACGGTATAGCATCTAAAAGGCTAATATTTTCAAATATTTTACCTTTATAATATAGAATTCAATAAATATTTGACTGTACTTCTGAGAATTTAAAACAAATATAAAGTTAGAAAATAATTAATTAGATCATTAATTCATGTTATTTTATCTGATACCAAAAATTATCTTTAAAAGTATATAAATATTTATTCATAAGTGTGTATTATGTACATATTTAATAAAGAAAATTTCTTTAATGAAATAATTTACAAACAAATCAGTTATCATTAAATTCTGTCTGATTAATTTCAAAAGCATCCTCCCTTTGAAAAACTACGATTATTATCATATATTTGGAACAAACGTGCTGATTGTTAGTGGTATAATATTTTCATATTTTATATTATGATGTTAGTAATAGCTATAAAGAATGTAATTATGAAATTACTATCACATTTGCTTTAAAACTTATACGAAGTACCAAATTTACCCACAAACAATCCATGCTCGGTTGAATTTTATTTCATAATATATAATAAAATTAACAAAGTAAATAAATTTAATATAAAATTTAGTAAATTTAATATTTAATACTTGAAAAATATATGAGTTTATTTCTAGAATCTTGTTGCAATTAAATTTATAAGTAAATTGCATTGATTTCATATAGAGTTAAATTGTTAAGTATCTTGTTAATTTTTGAACTTATTAATTTTATCCGAGTAATAAATATGCCAGTTTGAAATTATAAATGAAATAAATCCATTAGAAATATTTTAAATGTACATTTATAATAGAATTCCATACCATCTTTTAGAATTTAGAATATCAAGCAATATAAATCTTAAGATACGTGTATGTGAAAGCACTTTTGAAATTATGTGTTATAAAAGTTAAGAAAGCTGACGAAGCATTTTGTATTATATGTCCATAGCAACAATGCATGTACTACACATTTTACATGAAATACATTCTACATAAATTCCATGTAGGATGTAAGAAGAAAATTTCATCATACATTTCATATTACTACCACTTTCAATGTAATATTGCAGACGTAATTTTACATTTTTACAAATTGTTCGATAGAAATACGCGAATAATCTTCAATAACGTTATATGAAATACAGTAATCTTTTCACGCAACAGAATATGATCAGAATTATTAGTTGTGAAAGAATTTTAAATTACATGAATGGAATATTTGCACAATGTAAGAAGTGTATCTATGCACGATAAAATTGAATTTCATCTTTCATATAAAATCTTTCCATTTGTATAGAAGTAGAATTTAGATTTAACACAAATAGAGTTTAAACGCTGAATTCACTTAAAATTAATTATCTGATTTGATTAAATTTTCTAAAACATTAATTTCAAAATCAAGATTATAATAATAATAAATGTATTTTTATAAAATTTCAATTTATAAATATTCATAAATACTGAAAGATTTTTTAAGATTGAAGTATAAATATTATATATACATTTATTTATATATATATATATATATATATATATATATATATATGTAAATAAGTGCATGTATGTGTATGTAGATATCCTCCCTGCTATATCATTTATATATTCAAGTAAGTGTAGTTTCACAAAGACGAACGCCTAATCGATACTATCACAACGTGTAAATTCCTCACATCACTCATCCATAGACAAGAAAGACGACAACGTCGAAAACACCCCTTGCGTTTCTGTGATCGTCGCTGATGCTGAGTGTCAGTGACGACGACAAGGATATATATATATAAAATTAAGTGAGGAGCGATTTAATGTAATACATCAAAAATTTGCTTATTAGATTCATTCCGTACAATTTTTTAAAAATTTTTCACTATTAAAAATTATAATAAATGAATCTCAATAAATCAACACATATAGTTAAATTTATTCATGAAATAAATTATCATTATAGAACTTATAATTACTTTATATTTGACATATTGTTATGTTATATATCAGATGATATGCCAGATGATATCATATGTATAACTCATCTTAAAACATTCAAAAAGATATTAAAACAGTATATATATATATATATATATATATATATATTTATATATATATATATATATATATATATTTATATATATATATTCTAGATTTTATTCAGCAGACTCAATTTTTTCTTAAATTAATAGAAGCATATATATGAGAAACTTTATCAAATTAGTAAACAAATCTAATGTTTAGATTCTATGTTAATTATTATCAATTCTAACAATATAAACTTGTAATTCAACTCTTGCACATCTGCGGTTTATAACCAACATCCTCCTGAGTGTTGAACATTTAGACAAAAAAAAGTTCATGACTAGTAAAGTTGAACAGAACTATTTGATTACAACGTAAGTCTATATAGATGTTCATAATTTCTAGATAGGAATGATTTAACAACAAAATTAAAAATCTCTTTACTAAATACTAACTAAATGTAATTGAAAACTGTTTATTTCTAAATAGATATTTTTAAAAATAATTAAAATAAATGACTAGAATTCTTTGCCAATATTTTAAGATGAACGTCGAATGTAAGAATAATACAAACGAAAACAGTGTTATGTTTCAAATTTTTTTCTTTCGTGAAATTCTATAAAAAAATACATTGTAAACACTTGAATGAACATACTTTTTACCTAAACATGTGTATACAGAAATAAAATCTTCACATCACAGTTTTAAATATGAGCATTCATGACGCTTGAAAAAATTACCAACACATTATATTTCAACGAATTTGTTTTCATTTATAATCTTTCCTTTAATGTTTTTTTTTTTCGAAAATGAAATTTTTAACGAAAAAGAACTTAAAATATTAAAGACGTTGAAAATGTAACACTGAGCAAATATTTATTTTTCAATTATTTTTTTGTATATATATATATAATTGTTGGCATATTGTTAAGAAATTATCCGCCTTTTTTTCTGTGAATCATACCGAAGTCAAAAAGAGTATGAACTGAAATTCCTTTAAAATACGACGATTCTTCGATTGTAACATTAGTTACCTGTCTACGAACTCTAATGGGATCATGACCCAGCTCTGTTCCGTGTCCAATACTTGAGTGATAACTCCGGCAGTAAACTGCAACTGGGGTTATTACCAATCTGGGACATTCGTCCCAGATAACGATTGTTGAATTCCCGACTGGTCAGATTGGTAATTATGTCTGAATTGCTATTCCGATTCCGATTGATGTTCCGGCGTAATCGACATATGTGTGAATTGTGAACAGATCCAGATCAAATTTGTTACCGACCGCTTACGATTATTATTGTACTTTCAGTTACAATCAAAATTCAAATTATATTTATACATACATCTATGTATATATATATATATATATATATATATATATATAAAATAGTAGCAAAAATTAAGTTCAAATATTCTCTGTAAATTATAATATCATTCAAACACATTTTTATAAATCTTTTATTCACATTTACAATTATATATATATATATATATATATATATATATATATATATATATATATATATATATATATATATATATAGTGCAAAGGTACATTGATATCAAATATTAATCGTTTTAACGTTCAACTGCTTCAATTTAAGACATGTGACGTCTAAATTAATACATTTATTGAATTTGAATTATGGAAATCTTGCTGAAAGGAATTATTTATTTAAAACAGTAAAGCTATTAGTATTAGTTAGAAGTTCAAAGTACAAGTATATTGAATTGAAATGAAATTGACATTAAGATTGAAATTGTAATTTCATTTGAAGTTTTTTTTGAATAATATATATAATCTCTTTTAATTCGGAAACAGGATTATTTTATATTATCCCTTTTTTATTTTTTTTAGAATATTATTTAAAGTGCATACAGTACCGTATAATTATTTAATTATTAAACAATACATCCTGAACTTAAATCTAAACTTGCATTTTAGGATTATTGTTATATATTTTACATATATTCAATATATATATATATATATATATATATTTACATACAGTATTTCATTTAGTTTTATTATAAACCACTTATAATCTGTTTTACATTATAATAATAATATATAGTGAAGAGTGTATGCTTTAGTAAAAGATATTTTTTTATTTCCACATTATATATTTTGAATTTATTATCTCTCTTATAATCACTTAATACTAAAAAGCGATAATATTATATAAAGAGAGAAAGAGAGAAACAGATTGATTAATAGATAAATAGATACATGTCTTCAACAAGAATTTATTTCAATACCTTTATAAACATGCCTGTAACTCTCAAATGGACTTTATTTTAAAATTGTAAACGAAC
Organism: Acanthacorydalis orientalis; assembly: GCA_034766995.1. Classification (NCBI taxonomy): domain Eukaryota; kingdom Metazoa; phylum Arthropoda; class Insecta; order Megaloptera; family Corydalidae; genus Acanthacorydalis; species Acanthacorydalis orientalis. The sequence continues at coordinate 29,374,343 of CM068323.1, forward strand.
AATTACAAACTCTGTTAATATTACTAAATATTAAAATATAATAAACTGGCAAATAAATTAGTGTAATAAAATAAACTGTGTGGAAATAAAAAAATCAAATTTTAAAAAATCTTAAAATATTACAAAAACAGACAAATCTTCATTTTGTTTTATCAATATTTGGAAAGAGTCACAGAACAGTCAACCATAAAAGCTCAACCTATCCTAAAAAGAACTGTTTAACAGTTTAAAAGAAATGTTAACTATTTAAAAGTTTAAAATTAAATATCAAACATACATAATTCAGAATGGAAGTTAATAACTATGATTATCTACTGTATATTTAATGAAATATATTTTACAAAAACCCATTATATCGAAAACATACATATTTGAACAGAAAAAAAATTAGTTCTAGTAAAACGTTCACCAAGGAATAACGTCAGTTTTCTATTGCTACCTCTAGAATTGTGAAACGCTTACACAAGTGAGTAACATAAGAAAAATATTTGTTTTTTATATATATATTCCCAGTAGAACTTTTTTTCGCTATTACATAGTAAGAAATGTTAAAAAATGTAAGTGCATATATGAAATAACACGACGTATGAAGTGTGTTTTTATAAAAGCGAAACAAATTTATAAAAATGAAATTGTATGAAATGATAAACATGTTTCTGGTTTCAATATCAATATTTGATTACGACATTTCAGTTAATATAACATACTGCAAAAAAACGAAATAGAATTTAATAAATGCTTTTGTTATAAAATTGATTTCTTTATCGAATTTAAAATCATTTTTTTCATTTTAAATATAACTGAATTTTAAATAAAACCCTAAACTTCATTATATTTTGTTTACTACTATTAAATACTTTATAGTCTCTCATAAAAGTGATGTCCCAATATATATTCTAGTAAACTAGTTTTGAAAATTAAAAATATTTTCTTTATTAATAAAATTTTTACATTATGTACATAACATAAAAGAAATATCAAAATACCAATTATATTATTTTGTTAATTTTTAACATATAATATTGATCATCTAATTTTTATTATAGATACTTTATACTGTTTTATTTACTATTTTTCTCATATCATAAAGTATATATATTACTCATCCACAGATTATCTATTAAATTCAATATGTTTTATTGCTATTCAGATATTTTTACTTAAATTTGATTACTACCAACTAATAAAACTTATAAAGTTTATAAACAAATATCAATAGTTTTCTGAACAATAATCGGTTAGAAAATTTAATAATTTTCCAATCCTGATTAGATTGCTATTTAGCTATTGATATATATATATATATATATATATATATATATATATATATATATATATATATATGTATGTATATATTAATGATAGTATCAAACTATTAGAATTTTAAACAGCATTATACTAGAACACATTTGTACACTTCAACAACTTCTAGAGTTTACGATATTATAACACGATTAGTCTCTAATTTGGGTATTATTAGTTTTCCTTCACGTTTATATAAGATAATATCAAATTTACATTTAAAATATACATTTTACAAATTATTGATTAGTGCAAAATTGTTTATATTATTCTGTGTATTATATTTATTTGACAATTTTATCGTATTCTAAATAATACAAACATAAATGTACCATAAACGCGGTCTATTAAACAATGTTGTAAAGTTATGTGACAGTAAAAAAAAAATTAATTTCAACCAAGTTATTTCCGAGCGATGAACACAGACGAACAAACTCAACGCACATTAATTTATTACCAGCGAGGATAAATATTTTTTATGAAGACGCATATCAAAACGTACATTTACGACGTACAAACACCAAGCGGAATACAATCGACGATATTCTAAATGTATTATTCATTCGAGAAAAGAATTTGCAACGCAGCTGTTATACTACCTTTAAAATATACTCATGTGACGGAATAAAAGTCAAATTTAATAAAGTTTTATCTTTGACACATCTCGTTCTAGCTACTGGGAATTAAAAAGGCCGAGTGCGTCGAAGAAAAGGCTGACAATTTTCATTTATTAATAAAACCTTAATGGGAAAAAGCGGTCGTTTATAATTTGTGCTTTCACAACGCAACAGAAATTTTTTTGCGTCACCTTCTTTTATCATTTTAATGAGAACATAAATAAGGCATTGCGTTGTTATAAGTAACTATAATACATTTTGATTTACGAAAGTTCTTTTTTCCATACCAGCAAGCGAGTCTATATAAGATACTGTGTATGTATATATTGTAAACTTGTGAAATTATTTCGCAAGATTGTAGAGTAATGCTTTTGGAAAGATAAGTTTTTTAAATGGAGTTTCATAACACAGAATTATATTCTTAAACATATTTTCTAAGAATTTTTTTACAAGTGCAGAAAACGAACTCATATTTTCATTCATCCATTTAAATACTTATAGTAATTTAAATATTAATATATTATTACATGGAAAATAGAAACAATTACAATATTTTTTTAATGAATTAAACTGTAGGTCGAATTTAATTTATCGTGATTATATTTAAATATGTGTGTATCGTACTTTATTTGTATGTATATAAGAAACGTTCAACACAAAGAAAAGAATGCCAGAAGAGCATTAACCGTTTATCTATCCGTATGATTTGTGTAAGGCTGTCAGCCTAAAATTACATTCGATGTTCCGCGACTGATCTTGAATAGCATACGTTTTAAAAATTGAATTTGTATTCTTTTTCAAAAAAAAAATGTTCCTTTCCTTTCGACAAGCAATTCAACTGACAAAGACCGGAATTTCGTACGATAAAAAGCGACTGCGGTAATGACATACCAAAGCGTCCACAGTTATTTTCGATTGAATAGCATCACTGTGTCTACTTCTTATGGGGCACAATGAGTGAAAGACGCGATCCGATGCACAGTAATTTCAAAATGAAAGATTCGACGAAACAACCGACGCACAAAAGAGCATGAACAGAATCTAATTTACAAATGAAATGTTAGATGGACGAACAACGCGGACAAAGATGACAGTATACTTTAGAATGAGACGTGTAATGTCGACTGTAAACCCAATTGAGAAGTTAAAGTCATAGGTCTCTTCTGTCGCAATTTAATAAACCCTTGCCGGGTGTAGGTGGGATATAGGCACGACGAGACACATCAGCCAAAAACTAGAAATTTGATTATCTCCGAATCGTGCGTACTTGTACGGGACACGAATGAGCCCCAATACACTACCGCACATACTACATATACATACATACGTACATATATATATATATATATATATATATGTATATGTATATGCTGTTTGTTGAATAACATCAACTCGTATGGAAAAATATGACTGTTTCCCTGATATTCATTTTTTAGTGTTATTTTAAAAATTTATAAATGTATATATGATGTTTACAACTACTTTAGATTTATTATATGAAATAAAAAAACCCTCTTTTGTTCACATATCTCACGAAAGCTTATTGAATATTAATTGAATTCTTCATGAATGAATATATAAAATTTAATAATATTTATTATCACACATAATAATATTTAAATTAGATAATTAACAGTTTATTTTTAAATAATAGCGAAACTTGAATGAATATATACAAATAATCGTTACAGAAAAACCAATCACTGTTCAGTAAATTTGTGGAATCTCTGATGATGATATTTATCATTAAGAAAACCAGAGTGTATAGTAGAGATGTATGTAAGGAATTTCATATTAAAAAAAATAGATCATGTCGAGAAGAAAAGATTGATGTAATTTACAATACTTCAGAACAAGTGAACAGAATATAATAGTTATATGTTACATTGCCAAAATATTAGTATAGGACGGACAACGGAAATTCCAAATTACATAGCGAAAGATGTATGTTCATACATACAAACATACATGTACAAATATATATATATATATATATATATATATATATATATATACATACATTGTTATGTGTTTATATAGAACTGACTGTGCTCCAGTAATAAGTGAGACTATAAACGATCCTTGAGTTCAAATTCGCCTTAAGCTATGACATTTCATTAAGAAAGTACTTATTTAAAACACATTTTATGTACAAAATGATAAAAAATTCTTTTTTTAAAAAAGAAATTGTAATATGTACATACACATATATGTATATCAGAATGTATGTACGAATGTATGAATTTAAATTTTACCATCAAAGTTTTGTTCTCTTACAATGACATTAAATTTACATACACAAACAGTCTCAGTTACATTTTTCTTGTCAATAAGAGGAACTGAAAACCAGAAGTAACTTGACCTTTTTTATTCAATTTTCGTAATCCTTCCATCAGAAAGGCTATTTGTTTGTTTTTTTCTTGTTTATATTGTGTTTGGTGTAATTGAAGTTTTCAAAGATAATGTTACCATAAATAACTAACTGTGAATACAAACGGAATATATAATTTTGACTTTAACTCTTTTTTATTTTGTTGCACATAGAAGTACGCACATATTTTTGATATTTCTCCGTTTTTACAAAAAATATGGTGTAAGCGGATTTTATTAACATTAATTAATACAAGCTGACCGTTATTGTTTATGCCATAATATTTTAAAAATAAAGTTATGATATTAAAAATGAAATAAAATTCACATCTTATTTTGGAATATTTGAATTAAAATTTCTTCTTATATTTTTATTGATTTTGAATTGATAGTACTTAGTATTGAAAATATAATCATCATAGTATGGAATGAGATTTTGTATATGGTTTTCGTTTTGAAATTTCATCGTTCATAAATAAATAAAATAATAAGGGTTTCAAAGATGAAAATTAAATATACATTTCTGTTAAAAACGAAGAGTTTACATTGAAAATAGAACTCCTAATTTCTTTTACTTTCTTTACAATTTGATAACTTCTTTATTAAAATTATTTTTGTAAAATGTTTACTTAGCATTATGACTAATTTTGGCTTTATTTAAAATAAAAAAAATGTCTTTATGGAAATATATTAACTATTTCATGTGTTATTATAAAGAATAACAGCAAGTTGATATTTTATTTACGATGATAAGTACGTGTTGTATCTCTGATTGCATGCAGAAGGAGACAAATATTGATATGTGAACAGCGCGTTTTTATAAACCTGTATCTCAATCAGATACGTTGTTTTAAGAAAATTCCTCTGACGCACGTATATAAAATTGTATGAAAACTTTCAGAGTATGTGCAGAATGTTGCATGTCAACAAGTCTTTCGTACGAAATGTGAGGTTAGAAGCACTTTAAATCCCATTACAAGAAATGAGTACGTGAGTGTTTCTGCACACACATTCACACGTGACAACGTACGGGAGCAAGGTGACACGTTCTGAATGAAACTGTTTTCAGTTAGTGTGTTTTAGTCGATTCAAATCGCTACGATTTACTTATGAGGTGAACGAGATCAATTTATTTTTGCTCATTTTCAACCACTTTTTCACCATCCACTTATTTGAAAATATATAGTTTCCTTCTTATCACTGCGAGTACACTGATTATATATATATATATATATATATATATATATATATATATGTAGTCACTGGTATACGTACCTATTCTTACATTATGTATATATTTTCTTTGTCTTCATTTCATAACTCTCAAAATCAATAGATTTCTTGAATTATGCACCATTAAGATAATTATATTAATGCTTGTACATGACGATTTATAATGAATTTTTTATATTCGATTTTTTTAATTTATTTCATAATTTAATAGACAGAGAAGATACTGAGACTGTGTGTTATATACTCACAATATTTTCCACAATTTCGTCGAATATATAATTTGACGTGCATATATATATATATATATATATATATATAATAAACATATATGTATTCATCTATTGTTAGAAAGCTTTGTTAATTTGTAGTTTCAAACTGATAACTCCGCAACAGTGTGTTGTATGAACGCGGTTATATGAGACTTCAGCACTGTTAGTTAATAATAATGGTCAAAGAGCTACAATGGTTTCCTAGTAACCGTATGCGGTTGAAATGTAGTGGTCTTAGCAACTTTGATAAATTACACTTATTGTTAGACTTGTTATTACTGTTAATTATTAGAATTTCATAACTTCACTGTAATTTATATAACTATTATTTTACTTAAATGTGCAGTTATTAATTGTACCTGCATTATTATTAATATATTTGTTTATAATAACATATTTAGTTAATTAAATATATATATATATATATATATATATATATATATATATATATATATATATATATATATAACTAAAATGGCTTTATAAGAAAAACTGTATCACTTGTGATTCAAATATTGCCCTCATTTTAAAATAATGGTTTCAGAGGATTCAGTCGATTACTTGTTAGAAAAATTAACTTTCAATTACAAAAAATAAGCTACAAAATCTAGTTTTCTTTCACATATGAAAATTTAAAATCGAAAATTATGATTGTTTATTTTATAAAGCTTAATAAAATAAATAATGAAGGGAATATGATTTAATACTCTTCCAAGATGATCGACATAATTATTTATTGAAAACAGAATATAATGTAAATATTCTCACACTATTTATGAATATATATATATATATATATATATATATATATATAAATTTAATATAGCACGATTAAAGTCTTTGTATGAATAACGCATTCATCATAAGAGGAATGTTGATGTGTACGTGGCAAATATATAAATTCCCCTTAAATAGATTACTTTCCACTTATCTGTGAAACGCATTAAACGTCTAGCAGTAAAGATATATCCACCCAGCAAGGATAAACGTCGATATTTAGATGTAACCTTGATCACGCCTTTAGAAAACTACATCATACGTTCTGGGATAATAAAGTTACAAAATTTCGACAACGCATAGCTCTACCTTTTTGAAAGTTTCGACAAGTTTACGCTTAATGTTTGTGCGTACGTATGTATGTACATATATATATATATATATATATATATATATATATATATCTGTATTAGTATATTTCAGGGTAAAAGTAAGTAGGTTTATGTGTTTATAACGCACTCGGTTTAACATTATCAGGTTTGTTGTTTCGTATAGTGCGACAACACGTTAAAAGGCATACATATTCAACAACTAACGAGTTCGTTGGTTGTTGCGTGTTATTTAAAGTAAATTGACAGAGGCGCTACTGTATATGCGGGAGACGCAAAACGCTTGTTAACTTCAACGGAAATGAAGTTCCTCCGACCTTCTAGGTGCCGGCAACAGTTTATTTCGTTAATATGCTGCGAGAATATTAGTAGTTACCATACACATATATTATGTAATTTAATAATGTACGGAAATTTATTTACTTACATAAAAATAGTGGTCAGACGACGAGCTAGTAAACGTTACTTGAGACGCTATCGTTAAAACTGTTCAAATGATGGCCTCGTTTAGAATTCAAATTCGATTTCGTATTCGATGCTTGGCGAAACGTCGAAATGGAAATGTTTGAAACAAAAGTTCTTCAAACGAACGTACGAACGTGAAGTGTTTTCACCGAATAAACCAGAAATGTTAAAGATAATGTTTTTCTTTATCTTCAGTTGAACGTTCACGAATGATTTCGTAAAATGATGTAGAACTCAATATTTACATGGAAGAAATCAAATTGAGTTCGACACATTTACATCTGTATACAATCTTCAAAATTTGTACAAAAAAAATAATCGAAATGAAATAAATAATATAGAACACATGCGTTTAAACTCACTTCTCTCTTGATAAATTTTCAGTCAATATGTTGTTTTTAAAATTCTTTGATATACAAATGTATGAGATTTTACAAAAGAATCATTTTAAATTACTGCACAATTCGTTTGTAGAAAAATAAATCAATAATAATAATAAGTTAATTAAGTTTTCTTCAAAAAGTGTCATATTTGATGTAATTAGTTCATATTGATTTTTTAAATATACAAATTCGCATATAAATATAAAATATACAATAAGTAAAACCGTATAATGAAAATGCTTTACATTCCTTTTTCCATAAATAAAAAATTTAATAGATATTCGTATTCTATTCTGATATATAGAATATAAATCTTTTTTCATGGACCTAGTTATTTTATATTCTATAATGCATTGAAGTCGTTCTTTATTCATTTCATAAAATACACATTGACTATAAATTCAATTCAATTTTCAAACATGTTTTTATTATCTGAACTAGTATGAAATTAATAATAGTTTTCAATTTCATTGTTTTATTTATTTACCTATATAAGCACATGTTGAAACCTTTAAATATATTTAATACTAACTTAAAAATACATTTAACGTTACTGGGAAAATTTTATACAACTCATTTAAAAAAAAAACTCAACACTAAAAACAATAGTACGTGTTTTTGTATTCGATGTATTAAAAATAAATAACAATATTCAAATCACTCATAACCGCTTTTATGTAGACTTGACGAGGAAACGGGCTCATCATAAAAATAATAAAATACTCTTCTATGCTTTTACTAACTCTTACAATGATGGTTTTTAACCGGAAAACTTATTCATATAAAGTTATTAATATCCACTTTCAAATTTAACTTTTAATTTAATGTCTCTAGAGGAAAATTGTTAATATCGACCTTAACACGATAAACTTTCAACCTTCACACACAAAGAATACGTTTTTTTTTTTCATAATAATTTTTTAGTTCATTTCATATTCAAATTAAAATTTGCTTGACTAATTAATTTTTTAATATTTTTAATATTTTAAACATATTTATCTGTATTGTCTTTTTTTACAATGACATAAATTTAATTTTTTTCCTATTGTTTATAGAAATCAACATGATCTATGGAATACTTTTTTTATAATTTAACAATTTCGTATTCTAATCGTTGATCTCTATAGATTGTAATTTACTTAAACTAAAGATAATATTAATATAACTAATAGGTGACAAACTTACTGTCTCGTCCACTGAGATGTTCCCACATAATCTATATAATCCAAACAAAGTAGAAATTCGCATTCATTTACTATTTCCCTAATAGCATTCACAACATGTATGTGGCTCAATATTCTAAATCCATTTCGAAACCCTGTTTGTCCTGTATTTACATTGAGGTTCGACCTGTTAACCTAATTTCTAGTGTATAGTTCTAGAGATGTATCTACTTTTATTTCATATGTAGAGTTTATAATTAAATTGAAATATTTATAAAATTAATTACCTTTTCTTTCTTCATCTTTTTTAACGTGTATATATATAATTTTATAAAAAATTTAATTACAAATTAAGAAATATAAAAATATCCAGTAGTTATTTTATAATTAATTAAATCTTTTAAATCATTAAATATTCCAATAAGAGTACAGTAAATATATGAGTATTTTAATAAGATATTATTAACTTTCAAATCAATCCAAAAGAACCTATACAAGAATTTGGAAAAAAACCAAAAAACTAACCAATTTTTAAATAATATTATAAACAATATCTCTATAAGAGTTCACTCCTGTCTTATAAAAAGATTTTTTTTTAATTTTTATTCCATGAAAGACTGGTTATAATTACAATACTTTTAAACAAATAATTGTGTCGACAATTTGATATAATTGCAATTATTCTGACATTTTTTTGATTATTAAACTAATCCTCTTTATTATACACTAAGAAATAAATATAAAATTTTATAATAATTAGATTTGAATTGATTTTTTTAATGTTTATTAATTCATTTAAATTTTGAATACATGTCTCAATCAAATTCATTAAATGTCTAATTAATAACATATGATTATATCAGTAATATAATAATTTATTAAAATTCTTTCCTCTATTAAAATTAATTTTTCAAAATATTTACAAAATGTTAACTATTTTACATATAAGTTATTGTCGTTAAAATATATTACAATAGATAATTATACTAATACGTTGTCATACTGCTTGTTCTATCTGCATAACAAACAACTCAAACTATTTCACTTAACACTTCTAAGTACTTTGAAACCTTAGTCTTTAAGTTAATCACCTTTTCATCTTTTGACCCATATGACCCGAGACATGTGCTACAATATTATTATATTATACGAAACTGTCAACACTATAGCAACATATTAACTACATTAACTGTTATCAAAACCATACATGATGAAGGAAGTTTATCATTATATGATTTATGAAAATTCTGTGTAGTTTTCATGCATGCAAAGATAATATGGATGAATTATTTTTGTTAGTATTTTGTTTTATTTTATTAAAACTTGTTAAATATATATATATATATATATATATATATATATATATATTCTCTTATTATTGAACTGAAAGCATTAATGATACTTTTTGATACATTTTATTGTTTCACTACATGAGTAAAGAACAGTGATACTGAAATAATACGTCCAGTGAAAACAATAAACAATAGAATCTGTTAACTAATGTGCAAAGCACGTAGTCACAGTGATAAAAGTTAAACACTTGAATGGAAAATAAATGCATTGTCTTTTACTTTGAAAAGGTAGTTTATGAATTTGACATGCCATCGGTGTTGGAGTTAATACCTCCCGTGCTGAATCGTAAGTTGTTCCCTCGAGGATGTACGGTGAAGGTAAATTGTCGACCACACCACTCCTCTGACGATCACCCATCCCACAAACAAAAGCCATATTACCGGGCCCACCAACGGACCAACCACTACTAGGTCGACCACAACGTTACCACATACCTACTTTGTTAGAAACAATGAACATTTCTTTAGGGCGAGTTTCGTTGTCTACTCTTTGAGTTATTTTGCTGATCAAAACATAAATATACTCATATAAATATATTATATATATATATATATATATACATATTATATATATATATATATATACACGAGTGTAAGGTCCAAAACTACTAACAATCAAAAAGAAACATATTTTCCTCTTAAAAATAAAACGTCACTATGAATTATATTTTTATATCAACTTTTCTCGACAACATTCAACGAAAAATATTAAAGTTACTTTTTTTAATAACAAAATTCACTTATTTTACACATTATTAATTAATTAGGTTCTATTAAAATTGAAAATCATCTTGACAGATAATATTTATATAAAATAATTAAAATAATTAACAATTTTGACCTAAGTAGTGTGAAATACGAGAAAGTTTCCATTTTGTACTAAAATGTGATCTAAATTCATTTAAGTTTATCTTGACGAATATGTCTCATGTTCAAAAACATTAATAGAGTTTACTTAATTGATTCCACTCAATTTAAACACGTCTAATTAAAGGTAAATACACACTCAAATACTATACCTTATCTAAATACATGTACATCCTTTAATATTATATATATATATATATATATATATATATTCAGTTTACCTACTTAAATGATATTTGAATTGATCATCGACATGTTTTGAAATAATTTGTTTAATTTTCAATTAGTGCATACATTTTTTTCAATTAAAAAAATAAACAGAATTAATACATAGACTAAGGCATGTATCATTTAAGTTAAATACAAATATCTAGAAGTTTTTAAAATTATTTAATTGAAATGTATGGAGAAGATTAGTTTGTGATTAATTTATAAGGTTATATATATATATACATATATATATATATATATATATATATATATATATATATATATATATATATATGAGAATACGTATCGTTATCTCCGTATTTCGATATTAAAAAGAGGGTAGAAAAGAAAATAAAAGTTTGAGTTCGTTTGAAAAATTGATTCGACACTGGCAAATTTTCATCAACCAATCCTGCGTTGTTATGCTATCCTCAGGCTGTTCTCGAACATTCTCTGTGCTTTCTTAAAAGCGAGTAGCGTAGTGGAGATGAAAAAATGACGTATTATTAAATGGAATAAGTGTAGTGTATGCGTGTTCACGTCCTCATAAAAGCACAGAATGACGTATCTATAAGTCATTCCGTTATGGTACGGCCGTGTCTAAAAACGCATAAAATTACGAACAGAACGACAGAGTTATTATCGAGACCGCGAAGAAGAAACATCAAACTTAACGAACGGCGTAACACGAAACAACGTCAGTCCGTTTAACGGCTGCGGCTTCCTCGTTACCGACGGTGCTTTTGAGCCGCCTCCGTTCCACCGACACATCCAGCATTCTGCTCTGCCACTGCAGTGGGCCACGTTCTCCACTGCCGTGTAATTTATTGCATACTTTAGGCGTAATTTAGGTCACAGACCAAGTGAACGCTCAGCTTTATATTGAAGTCAATGAATTTGTCGCAAAATTGGCATTAATTTTAAACTGTACCGTCGCACTGTGTGTATTTTTTGTATCCAGTCCGCGGTGAATGCTATACCTGATTTATATTCAACTCTTCTAATGCTTTTTCATTTTAGCACTGTTTAATAGCGCTCTCTGCATGTTGATTTATTGTCGCATAAGATTTTTTCTCATTCCAATAGTTTCAATATATTAAATGTATCGACGCTTTTTGTCTACTCAGTGTCGACTATAAATCAGATGTTGAAGGTGAATGGTACAATTTTTTACTGGTTCATTGACGGAAGTACTTGATTAAGAATTTATTGTAAGGGACAGCGTTAAAAATGCGATAGTAACCGAACACACAGTATATATTTTATGTTTTATAGGTCCAGGGTGAATGATATTCGTAAATATACGTGTAGAATCCATACATGTACTCAGAATCGAGATACCGTTAAATGGTTTCACTTTCTTTGATATCAATGGAAGTAAAAATTAATCAAATTTATTTGTTTTCTTATCTCAATTTTAATACTTATTAAAATCGTAAATATAACGAAAAGCGATACTAATTAAAACGAGAAGCATTGTGTGTTTTCTCAAAGAATATTTTGAGAGAACTTTAAAAAGTAACTACATATTACATCCCTATAAATAATTTTTTTTAATTAAATACTTATAAATTAAATAAAACGATTATAATACCAAAAAAATCAATGTTTTTATGCATTTCAAATAAAATAAATATACAGATTTTCAACAGTCTCATAACTAATATCTATAATCGATTCATAATAAATTTATAATGAATGAAAGTATTAAAACATGAAACAGTAATAAAGAAAACGAATACGTACATTTTTGTAAAAAATGTCTTTTAAAAAATATAAAATTTTAAATTTACACTTGATTGAATTTAATTAATGAACTTGAACTTAAAGACAATTAAAAAATCAAAGGAAGTATACGATACGTTTCAGTTAAACAGTGCGTTGAGAAACAGATATTTAAGTCGAATATCAACTTGATTGACTTCAAGATTCGAAAATCAAATAGGAAAACAAAGCCTTTGAAACGAATAACAGTATTGAAACACTTAAATTCTTTTGAAGAGGAACGATCCTGACGAACGCTCCTTCTTTGTTCAAATGATAAAAGAATCGCTAAAAATGAAATAGAAATCATAAGTTAGACAGTTAAGCAATCGATATATATATATATATATATATATATATATAATATACATGATAATGAAATAAAATGAGAGTGACTATAAAAGTAACTGTCAGAATAATTTTGTTATTTTACTAAATATGAATTAAATTTAAAATTCCTGAAAAACAATTTTCCATTATCTTTTTCAAGTGATAATAACTCTTATTTTTGTAAATGTAGATCATTCTAAGAATCGTTCCAAAAATATAACAAAATAATTAATTTCAAACATTTACTTTCCTGTCTTATTATTTTTTGATGAAGAATATAATACAGGATTAAACGTACTTCAATAAATTTAAATCCACAAACGTATAAATATTGTAGCGAAAAAATATTTTGAAATATAGCCGTGCTTTTTGTCATCATGTGAGTATTTAAATCTCATTAAATTATTTTTACGGTTTATATATGTATATACATGTGTGCGGGTGTATCTGTGTATAAAGATATGTGTGCGTTTGCTTAATATTTTTCCAATACGTACCTCTCGTATACCATCTCTAATTACAGTGAGCCATTTATTAAATTATTCCCATTAAGGAATATCAATAACGTAACCGAACATGTTTGACAGCTATGTGAAATATTTAATAAAGGGTAAATCACGTGTACGGATATTTAAGATAGGTTCTTCGGCCGTGCTGCGGCGAACTAATGGCCAAATTTAATTAACATTAACTTGATTGATTGGGTGCTACACCTGACAGCCAGTGTTATCGGAAATATGATACATACGATGCACAACAATTCTCCATGTACAGAACGGCCGAGATAGCGTTATTAGCGTAAGCAGTCTCCACCCAGCCAACATATACCGAACGAACTACCGGTGCTCTTGTTTTCTTCTACTTAATCTCTCACGAAAAATAATGTTTTTATAATGAAACTCAATTATAAAGTTAACGATGTACTATATTTAACATTTGTATCGTATTTTAGTCCAAGGAGCATTCGTTCTGGTTTCGAAGTTTCATTTTTTAAGATATATTGAACGATTAATACCCACATTTATTCACATACAAGCACATTATTCTTGTTCTCTCTCTCTCTCTCTCTCTCTCTCTCTCTATATATATATATATATATATATATATATATGCATAAATTTCTCTGCGACAAAAAGGCAAACAAGATATCGATTCACTATTTTACATGTTTTTCATATTTTCTTAATTATCAAGACAATTACAAAATTATCTACAATCTCAAAATTATCTATAAGAATATTAATAATACATGAATTGACTGTGGTTTTATTTTTATAACTATTCACGTTTCTACTGATTTGAATACTTTTTTTTTGTGTGACTACTAAGACATATTTACACATATTTCTGAAGTAATATAATTTTTAAATTCAGTTTTCCAAAACGTTGAATTTTTATTACGAATCGATTATTAAACAAACGTTTTAAATAATTTTCCATTTCATTTTACTTTTGAACGAAATTAAATAAGAAAATGCCTAACTTTTACTGAAATAACTTTACATGTGAAAAAACTTTCCAGACATAATTTAATATTTTATGTCTAAAAAGTTCTTAAATTTTAAAATAAATGAAAACGAATGCTTGTTCTTTAATAGTTTTTTTTCTGAACAGTATATTCTTTTATTGGTTATATATATATATATATATATATATATATATATATATATATATATATTCATTGCATGCTTGATATAAAGTGTAAACAGACTTATTTCAAAAACAAACAGTAACCAAGGATGGCAGTAACAAATAATCCATAAAAAACATATCACTTTAATATATCCACTTTCCCTACCGTCTCACAAAAATGATATCACAATACTATACTCACACCCGACACGTCTTCAACACAATAATATCGTCTACTTTTAAACTAGGCATCAAAATGACAAAATGATTCAAGTCACATTGAGCAAAATATCACTTCGCATTTCCCGAAAACGTCTCCATTTCTCTTTTCTCTTCTTTAACGCGATTTTGGTGACTTGTTCCCCTACCGTCTCATACACCTTCCACTTCAGCAGAACGTTGATTACATTTCTTATATACTTCGACTTTCATCACGCTCTTCCAACTCATATAACAATTTTTTTTCTCCCGAGCCAATCGTTTATCGTATTTAGTCATCACAGTGAGAGACTTAAACAAATTTACCTTTTCCACATGTTGCAGATTATTAAATTGTATATTGTGTTTTCATTTTCATAAATGTTTTCAATGAAAGTGTTCTATTTGAGTCGTGCACGAAAATATATAGTTTAAGGACATGTATTCTATTATAAAAATATACATTCTTGTCCACAAGTGTACATAAAAGAAATAAATATTTAAAATAATAATTCCAAATGAAAGTTTAATAAAGGATAAAATAACACACATATTATTGTAGAACTGAACGTCTACCTAAAAAATTAATGAATTTATTTACAAATATCTAAATTTTTTTCCCAGCATGAGACACTGTTATTCAAATAAAGATTAAAAAAGTACTACAAGCGAGTAAATAATATACTATAAATAAAATATATTCTTATTTATTTATTATCTAAAACAAGCACTTTTAAATATATTTTATCTTTTATAAAATTCTTTCAAACTTTTAAATTTATGAAAACTAAAATTGAAATACATTATTGTAAAAATCTGTATAAAGTTTTAACTTTATAAACAAAATGTCTTCCTCAGACAAACCGAAAATGTATTAGAAAATATTCATTAGATAAATGAATTTATAGCGATTCGATTAATTAAATTATACCGTGCGATTTTAAATGGATTTAAGCTCGTTAACTTTATCAAACAGGACACAATGAGTTACATTGTTAAACCACAACTTTTCAACAACAATGAATCACATTTTACGTTATGGTTACTAGTATCAATCCGTTTATACGTACCGTGCACTTTAAACACGATTAGTCTTGTTGGAATGTAATGTCGAACACAATTTAAATACGTTTTTATTCAATATTACAAACATGTTACTCCACTTCATTTAACACAGTTGAAATATTCAATGAATAATAAACTAACAATACGTTTAATTATCGAGTTCATTTTAAAAATTGTTTATTTTCAATGTCACTACATTAATAAACATTAGAATGTTTTTTTTTCAAAAAATAAAAATTAAATGTCTGATATTTTATTCCATCTGTTATTAAAATTTAAGAGATTAGTAATCAATAATTCAAGTATTTTAGGAGATCTCGTTAAATAATAATAATATATTAAGACATTGTATATAGCTTAAGAAGACTGAAAATTTAACTCGAATATAATCCGTACTGGTAAAGTATTACCAGGTTCTTTTTTGAGAAAAGAACTATTGGAATGAGTCCAATATAGAACGAAAAGAACATCTTCTGTTTTTTTATACCATTAGTGTCTGCAGACAGCAAATAAATTTACTTTTCACCACAGTACATAGATATACTACCACATCTATCTTTCTTATATATATATATATATATATATATATGAATACACATACATATATATATATATATATATATATATATATATATATATATATATATATATATATATATGAACGTATAAAATGTCACATAGAAAATATAAAAGACTGAATTCAAATCTTAATTCAATCATGCAAGATTTAATTGATGAAAATTTACAAGTGATTCTAAATTGAATACATCAGAGATGTTCGTTTTTTTATCTACAATTTAATGACGATTGAAGTGTTGCAAAAAGGTTATTATTCCATGCTGAAGTATTAAAAACTTTTTATATTTTCGTTTACATTATTTCTTGGAATAAAATACGTTTTAATTCGGAAGCTTTTTCTTATTATTTTTTGAATATAATAATGATGATTAATTTCTCTTCTAAAGAGTCATCAGAACTAGTGTTCACAGGTTTTATTCTTTACAAATAAATTCCATCTTGATTTATTGTATCAGTCGAAGTATTCAAAGTGATATTCTTTTCGGAAAAGTGGTACGTTGATTTGATATTGGTACTTAAATAATACCATATTAGTTGGAAGTATACATCAGGTCATATTAGATTCATATTAGAATGATTTATTTCACATGTTTATTTATTTCATCTGCATTTTTTATTCATTTATATAATAAATGTAATCAAAAATAACAGATACTGACGATTAATGTAAAAAATATACAGCTGTTGATTAACTTCTTTACACTGTGATATGATATCAAATATCAATAATTATTAAATAAATTTTATCTCTTATTAAATAAATATTACTCAATAGAAATCTTAGTCAAGCATTGTAATAATAAATAATATACATCTGCTAATTAATTTCTTTGAATTCGTAATGAGATCTCCAACATTATTAATTATTAACTAAATTATTCTCTCTCTCTTTCTCTTATTAAATAAATATTACTGAGTAAAGATTTTAGTCAAGCATCGTATTAATAAATTCAAATTAAAAAATAATAGCTATAATGATAAAATAAATAAATAAATCTGAATACATCAGTGAGAATAATTCATTCTATGAAATGAAAGAGATCAGATTTTGATAGTTAATAAAAATTTTTAATGTTGTATAATCACTGTTTTTTTGAGAATTAAAATTAATACACATACACACAAATTAATATATATATATATATATATATGAGCATGTGTTCGTGTATATGAATATTCATGTATATACTGTAAAAAGTATGTTAAGTGCATATTATTATACATTTCGCAACGTTTTAATTAAATTTATAAATAACCCGATTATGCGATGCGAAAAATCCAGCGTGGCGAAATAAACGTTAAAGAATAATAATTTATCCGCGTTGTAAAGGCTTAAAATCATTAAAATTCCATTAAACAGCAATGTTAGCACCTTATATAGTTCATTATTGCAGACTTTAGTACGAGCGTGTGTACATCCTACACCATTAAGAAATACTAACTCATATTTCTAATCTAATTATTGTTCGCAGTATTCTGTGTACGTGTTTTGTTTGAAAGCGCGTAAACTGTTTCCTTATTAACAACACGGGCGACTTTATGCTGAACGTGTGATCTGAACCAAAGTGAAATATTACTTCCATCACGCCGGTTTTTCTTACAACGGACGTGGCAGATGGTTAAAAGTTTGTTGTAATTACTTTTCTTTATTTAATTACAACGGAATCGAGCCGATGTGTCAATATGTAATTTCGTTGAAACATCTTTTTTTTCGATTGGGAAACTTGCAAATAACTTATGATCGACAAACAGTTACATATTTCAAAAAAAAATACTGAAAGTGCAACAACTAGATAAAAAGCTGGTACTTATAAAATTACAAATTGATTTAACAGCAACGCTTCATAACTTTAAACCACAATTTTTATCTTGAAATTTATTAATTTTCTTCGTTTTTCATTCATAACTCTATCAAATTAATCACAGTATATCTAAATACTTCCTCGTCATCACCTGAAACTGTTTTCATATGTAGAGAAGATTAATTAAAGAAGTCATTATAAACAGTTCAAAGTTACAAATAACTTTGAACTGTTTATAATAACTTCTTTAATTAATCTTCTCTACATATGAAAACAGTTTGAACTTTTTTTATTGTATCTTTCACTTATTAGCATGAATTGAACCCTGTAAAAAAGCAAATAATTGAAGACATCTATAATTATACATTTGAATGAAACATATTAATGCTTTAATAACTTTACTCTTACAATGGCGTTGACTACACACATATCGCGATATTATTTTTTAATATATCGTTTTAATTAAAAAAAAACTATTTTTTAAAAATAATAATTTCGAAAAATATAACCAGTCAGATATTCATTTAATCGTTCTTAAAGAATACAGAAAATAAAATAAGCTTTTACTTAATTTAATATTTACTTCAATTATTAATTTTTATATTTTAAAAAACAACAAATTTCTACTGAAAGAATTTATAAGATTTCTTTAAAATAACAAAAATAACTCTTACTTTGTCTATTAGTTCGATTATCTCTTTTGTTTTTTTTTTTTGAAATAATTTGTCGTGTTAAACTTTAATTAAATACTTTATTCATCCATATAATTGAAGCCATGATTAATAAACAATAAATAATAAAATATTGTAACACATTACAAAGAATAGTGAATTTAACATTCATTTGTATACTTAAATATACATAAAATATTTAAAAAAATGTATAAAAATGATCAGTAATGCACTTGTATTTACATGCCAAGAAAATAAAATTTATAAACATATTTCTTAATAAATAAAGAATGGTATGATGTTAATAATTAGTATAATATTATAAAAAATGATTTTCTGGTTTTTCAATTGATAGTATGTAAAAAGGATTAAATTTTCTATTAAGCTCTAAAAAAGCCTTAGAAAGTATAAGCACATCAGAGTGTGAATACTGAATTGTATATCGCCATTCTCATTGAAATGCAGTACGTCATTTATATTTTCTTGAGAAAATCAGATATGTTACAAAAGCTAGTCTAAGATTACAGAAATGCAAAGTTGTGACCTACAGAAGTTTTATAATTACTTCTTCAGAACAATCCGCGCACGACAACCATTTTGAATATTTCTTATTGTAAGTTGTAACTTTTCTGAAATTCCCTTTGTCATTATTTTATTTTTAATTTGACAAGAATTGTAAATTTAATTTTAGTAGTTGCTACATTATATATATATATATATATATATATATATATATATATAAATATATAAATTGTGACTTTCTTTGAAGAAAATATGTACTTTTTTATAAAAAGTAACGCCTTTATAAAATTTCTTATAATCTCATAAACATATTACAGTAGACAAACTTCGGCAATTCTTAGCAACTAAAATCCTGCAGTCATAAAATCAACAGCGGAATGCGCAAAAAAGGTCGCAATCGTCTCAGCATTCAAAAATCCGTGAAAAAGATAACATCTGTGAACTTTTATTATATACAGTGAAAAGTTAAACGGCATTCAACTTTCAAGATGTTTTGTTTTGTTATCGACATTGTATCAGGTTGAACAGAATGATGATACCACTTTTGAAAAGTTGAACCGACGCCAGCTAGAGATAATCATGAAGGAAATAGAAAAATGCTTCGTTTCTCACGACACTGTCGGATGTAATCTATACACTACAGTTGAAATGCAGAGATGTACTCAGTCGTGGTTAAAATTCCTTTTTTATTTGTCATCAGTGTAATCAAATGTACAAAACATCTTAGGTATACAGAACGTCGTTCGTTTTCATTTCGTTTGAAAAACTATTCGCTTCTAGTGCACATTTACAGGTCGACCTAAATATATTTAGTGTTTAATGTTTAGTTTTTTATTCCACTTCTATAATTATTTTGAAAATATGAATACTTTTTTGACTGTGAAAATTATTTTTCACAATATTTACATACGAGTATTTGAACATCTTTTCTTCTTCAATTCCTTTTTATTAATATCAATACTCATTCAAATAGGAAACTTCAATTACAGATACTAATATATATATATATATATATATATATATATATATATATATATATAACATGATCTTTTTAAAATTTCGAAACAGTAATATTTATTTTTATATTGATTGTTTTTATTTGTAGAGTGTTATCGAATAGTCGTTTAATTATAGTAAATGCAAAATATTTATAAATATATTCTAATCGATACGTGGTTGACAGCAGTGAGAAAATAATTCATTAGTTTATTTTAATTTTAATTACCTATTCATAAAGTAATGGTTCAAATAAAATTTTAATATGAAATGATATCTATTTCTTGTCAAAAATCCATCATTGCAAAAATATTCAATATATTCTGACAAAAGAAATTACTTTAGATTTCTATTGCTTTCATAACTAAATTTTTCACTTTGTGTATATGAATCTTTTAATCACATATGATAGTAGTTGATTAAAAAAATATATTAACTGAATAAGAGAAAGATATATCAACACAAGAATAATAAAGTATGATTTTCATTTTAAAAAAACGTCTCATGAAAAATATCAAAATTTATATATATATGTATAAATCCTTACAAAATGCTTATATATTTATAGCTGCCATGATATATGATGTCATCAGTTAAAATGCAACCTGTCAATCTGTATTATATTCATAATTAATTTCTGAACAATATAATCTGTCAGTTATTGTTTTCATTAATAAACCAGAAATTGACATTTATATTCGATAGTTATGGGATAGTTTTCAATACTTCTCATTAATCAAATGCATAATCTTGAGCTTTTACTTTAATTAAAGTTCATTTTTATTAACATTTTTATTTTAATATTCTGTCAGTAATCATTACTTGATATCTATGATCTCCCAAATTTACTCCATTCGAATTACATGATAACGATTTTTTAATATTATTTTTTTACATGAATATAGAATAAAAATAAATATAAAACATAATAAATTGAATAGCCTACCAAACCCTATGTTACATTTGTTTGCAGCAGGGTCTTTAGATATCAAGTTCTTTACAGTTCGATTTATGTCGCCTTTTCAATAAAATGAAAAGGTTACAAGGGTTCCATAAAGAACTAGCTTTCCGTTCAGGTAACAATATCTGACCTGTCGGGGTTAAGGATCATTATCGGTTTTGTAAATCACCGGAATTCTACAAATATATTTTATATTTGAATACACTTTTTGATAAATTTAATCAATACATCATTTTTTATATTCAATTATGTTTAATTTTTTTTGAAAAAGTACCATTTTTATTGAAACAAATTATTTTTTATGTAATTTCAATAAGCACCACTATTTAATTTAAAACACTATTAATGTTATCACTTTTTGATTCCATTTGTTCGATTTTTATATATAATTAATATGTAAGAGTATTTATTTGATGTTGACTTTAAAATATTTTTTAAAATAATATCAATTTCTCTCTCTCTCTCTCTCTCTCTCTCTCTCTATATATATATATATATATATATATTGCAATATGACTAGGAATCTAAAAATAAAACTAGTTTTCATTCTTTTTTGTTTGAAAATTTATTTTTAGTTTTAACTTGTTAAATTCATAATATTTATATATAAAATTTTTGTCTATTTTTCGCAAAATTTTACGAGTCTTTGGGGAAATATATGAAAACATTATTGAA
Source organism: Acanthacorydalis orientalis (assembly GCA_034766995.1). Classification (NCBI taxonomy): domain Eukaryota; kingdom Metazoa; phylum Arthropoda; class Insecta; order Megaloptera; family Corydalidae; genus Acanthacorydalis; species Acanthacorydalis orientalis. Next base: position 29,396,875 of record CM068323.1, read on the forward strand.
TTGAAATGAAAAACATCAATAAACTAAACCAATACTATGAATTCGTAAAAACAAACATAACATCGAATGGTTTGGCACACATGTAGTTATATATGTGTATTTATATATATATATATATATATATATATATATATATATATATATATATATATATATTATAGGAAGTAAAAACGATTAAATGACATATAGAATATATAAAGTTAATTGTACCAGTTGAATTTTCTTTTTCTGTAAATAAATGAATGAATGAATTTTCTGTAAATAATATCTTCTACTTTTTTCACGCAGTAATTATATATAAAAATATAAACATACTCTTTCTGTAAGAAAATTGTATATTAATAGATTAAAATTTTAGATTATTAAGGATTTTTTTTAAAAGAAGTAACATTAAAGAAAACTCAAAGAAGTAATAATGTTTGGTTGTTAAAAAATAGTTTTTTTTTTGTAAATAATAAGAAAGTTATTTTTGTAAACTTATTAACTTATTGAGTATAAATGATAAAATATTACTCTTTCTCTGCGAAGATATTATGAATTTAAATATTGAAATATAAAAGCTCCTTATAATAAATGAAGCCAATACTCGATCAACACCGCAAATGTAGTAAAATCTATACTTATATTCGAAAATGTATAAAATACACATTCGCCCATCTATCTGGCTATTTCCTAAAACAATCTTATGAATCTTTCTAAACCTGCGATAATAATTGATGACAGTAAAGTTATTGGTTCGACTACCGTAAAACCAATAACTTTCTGTTTTGCTTCGGGCAGCACATCACCTAGAAACGACCCTGGTTTGAGCTGAGGCATCACGATGCAGGTCATATATAAGATGGCGTTGGTTCAAAGGACTTGTGTTGTCGGCTATACGATGGCCACTAGAAGAAAACGCACGAGATGGGTGAGGAAGGCCGGATACTTCAACCGGACCATCCATCACGTGGAAAATGAGCCACCGTGCGCTAACACCGTCTAGTTTTCTCCGGATTTTATTTATAGACAGCGTCGTAGAAAAAAAGGATCTATCTTTTATTAAAAACACAATTGATTTATATTATTCTTTTGTTATTTGTACGCGTCCATTCGTTTCTTTCTGTTCGCACGTTGCTAATGATGTCTCGTTTGATTTAATGAGTTGTTTAATGACGTGACGAATGCGATGATGACTCGAACTGATAATTAAATGAAATTGTTTTATTAAATAACAGCTAATAGTGTTTTTCTGTTACACTTGAAAAATTACATAAAAGTGTTTTCTTTCACGGATTAAATGTACAAAAGAAAAATAACATTTTTATACTCTTTTTGTATTGATTTATTATTTCATTATTTAATGAACTCTGAGTTAGTTTGCTTATTAATTTTTCAACAGTGAATGTATATTAATTTTTTCTACTTCGACTTTCTTAAAAACAGAATTTAAAACAATCTTCCCTATTAATTAATTTATTATTTTATCTCTTTTCAGTTCAATTAAAAAATAGTTACAGTACATTAAAACTAATTAAAAAGTTATAATATAAATTGTACTTTTATTAAATTTTTAATATTTTCTTTTAAGATATAAGAATATTAATTTTACTATTATTAAAATAATCCATTATTTAAACACAGTTCATCTTTTAGTTTTTTTTCTTATATTCTATAATTTACCTTTTGTTTTGTCTTAATCGAATATATCTACTGAATATTCAGATGCATTCTATTCAATTAATTACAAGCGTGCACATCAAATTTATATTTTTAAATAAATACTGATTCGAAGCGATTTTTTTTAAACTTAGAACGTACATCTCCTTCCATATTTATATTTACCCGTAAAAAAAGTTCAACATGGCAATTCACACTTCCGAGTTTTTTTTTCACAAACACACTGAATACAAAATTTCATTCACGACCGTATCAAAATCGATTTTCAACACATTCTGAATCGACAAAAGATAGGTACCGTTACACAAACTACTCCCATACGGAAAATACGTTTAAAATCGTTAACCTGTTGGTCAAATCACGTACACATTGAGTATAACAGCATTTCCGACAACCAATCGAGAATATTTCTACAAAGTCTATATTCGTTTGTCGCATAACGAGCCCCTGCAGAGATTAGAAGGAGTGATCGGTAATGGTGCTGTATTCACACTCACATACACATATTCATACCGATTACTTTATATACAAACTTATACATATATACACACAAATATATATATATATATATATATATAATGTATACCTATGTATATACATATAGCGTATAAAGCTCTGCAGTGTGTCAAAAGCGTTCAGCCGTCCCAGTGGTCTAGCAAAATTGTCGCACAGACAGATACTCATTCCATAGCTCGAACCTACTTCCCTGACATTACTCGAACTATAGTTGACTGCTGCCTGACTGGATGCAGCAATCAACGTTGCCCATGACGTGTGCATTTGGGATTCAGTGATCTACGTGAATAGGGATATAGACGTTTTATGCATTGCAGTAATCGTAAATATCAATCGTATGCTGTTAGATGCATGATAGGATATCGATTTATCGAATCCGTTGCTTTACGTTTAAAAAAGTCAACTGAAGTTCATTTTATTCATCTCGGAGGCAACATTCCGACCAGAGATAAAATAAGCACGAGATACGCTATTATTTTCTTTCCAAAAATGGGAATATTTTGCTATAGTACTTAAAGGAATTTTAACTTTATGTGAATATTATCCACTTATTTGAAGATATCTACGTTACTATTATATACACACATATACATATTTGTAAAGAAATATTTATACTAAAATCTCTTGTAATATGTCTTAGACTGCAAGAAAATTGATCTAGATAAATTTATATTTGATGCAGCTTTTAAAGTTCTTGTAGTTTTGTAAGAATACTTTGATTTTCTTCTGAGATTGAAGCTCATTGAGAATAAAATATTAATATATTTATAGTTGAAAAGTTCAACTGTACTACAAGGTAACGACAGTGAATATTAGAGATGAGATTATATTATTTATTTTTACTTTATTTAGAATACTTATTCTTTTTTTTTACAAAACAATTTAAGAGTTTCGTTCAAGAATGCTTATAAATATATAAAACAGTCCTTTCCTATTAAAATATGAGATTTGACTTCAGAATTTAATTTTATTATATTCACATTCTTTAATAATACTTTATGCGGATAAAAATCGAAATGTTTGACAGTTTCAAAAATCATTTCAAATAATTTAATTAATTACTTTGTCTGAATTCTGTAATTCATAAAATTTGAAAAATAGTTATTTAGCTGCACGATAATAAAGTCATGACTTTAATTTAATTCAAACTCTGAATATTTTCAAATGAATGAATATTAATATTATCGCTTTAATCAATACTATATATACATACATATATATATATATATATATATATATATATATATATATATATGTATATAAAGAGTGAGAAAGATAGATAGATAGATATTAAAAACGCAGATTATATTACTTTTTTATGTTGCAAAAAATCCTATACAGTCGAATAGAATAATTTTCACAAAAACGTTATTACATTTTCCTACTGTATTTACGATCATTTAATTGGTTTATAAAAAACGTATCGTTTGAAAACTAAAAACACACAGTTTTATATTTAATTCTCTTTTTGATATAAATCAAATTTATAAATAATCGAGATACTTAAAGAGACTATTAAATGAGTACAGCACATTTAGTTTTTCAATGCTCGTTAGCATTAACGCGGAGCTATAAAAGAATCTATTGTAAAAACTGAAAGATAAATTGAAACTTGAATTTAGTGTACAAATGAACGTATATAAAAGAAAACAAATACATATATATATATATATATATATATATATATATATATATATATAAATAATGCTACGATATTAAAAAAATAAGATGATATATCATATTAAATCCTAAGTATATTTAAATAGCTAATTAGAGCAGAGCCAACTTTTTTACTTTATGAATAAAGTTAATTCATTTGCATAAATCTAAGCTTATATTTAATAAAAAAAAATGTAATTCTATAAACGAATGAAAGAGATTATAAGATGAAGCATAGATAGTATAAAATGAAATGTAAATCTCTAAGAAATAGAATCTAATCTTATATTTTATTTTCTCTGCAAAGAATATTTTCAATTAAACTTCTTCAGTGTCGGCTGTTTTCAAATATTTAATTTGTGCTCAGTGAATGAACTTAAAAATACATTTTTTTCAGTTTTATTTACTTAATTTATACAAAGTATTTTAATAAATGCTAAAGACCATTAGAATAAAAACTAATGTTAAAGTTTAATACTGAAAAATTTTTTTGTAATTTATATATATATATATATATATATATATATGAGTTATTAATCAAGTTCTTTTATTAGCGCTGTACAATTTATATATATATATATATATATATATATATATATAGAGAGAGAGAGAGAGAGAGATTAAATAGAAATTGATCTTTTATATCTTTAATAAAATAAATCATTGATCCTAAAATAATTTTGGTAGTCTAATTATTACAGATCTTAAGAATGCAACATGGGCCATTCTGTGGCACATTAATGAAATGAAAACCTTTGTCAGTCATTAGATTAAATGTGCACAGAAAAAACATAACTACAGATTTATATATATATATATATATATATATATATATATATACATATTAATAATAAAATATTATAGCGTATATATATATATATATATATATATATATATATATATATATATAATTTGTGCTAAGTGAAAATTACAAACAATGACCATACATTTTATTATCATTTCCATAAAAATCCAACTAACTGTCGTGAAAGACCACAAACACTCAAACTATTTTTCTACTGAGCTTCCATTTACTATTTAAAAACTTGTCTCTCCGTGACACAGAAGCTGAAAGTCCTTTTTTAAAAAAGTTGTCACATAACAGATTAAAATAATCCAATGCTGAATAAAAAACTTTTCTCTCTAATACGTTTTAGATGTAATTGTTCAATTTGATTCCTTTCTTTTTTTACACGTACATGTCTTATTTTTTATAATTATTTTATTTTTACAGCGAGTACATTTGGATATTTATTTTATAGGCTTTTTATAAACCGAAAATTATTTGATTTAGAAATAATTATTCCTTTATTATTTATATCGAGTCATTGCGATCTATCTGTTTCTCATATTATAACAATTTAAAAATTTTATAAAAAGTTAACCTGATACCAAGATTCAAGTCTCGATTTAAATTGGTAATTAACAATCTCACTCAGATAATAATATTTATTCAATTCCAATGAATATCTATATAAATTATTAATTTGATACGCATCTCAATACAAAATCTGGTTTTTATTTAAAACATCATCTAATGAATTAAATAATAATTTCATTATTTTAAATACAATTTATTATTATTTTACTTGACTGCAATATATATTGAAAAATATTTATTTTCATATCTTTTTGCCATACTCTTTTTCTTTCTCCCTCTCTCTCTCATATATATATATATATAAATATGTGTGTATAAAGATTGAATGTAAATCAATAAATTAATAAATTAGGGATAAATAGAGTTCCACATCAAAACTTGCGAATCAAAAGTTTATTTAAAGTTTTATAAGTAAGTAAATCAGTAAATTAAAATTCATTCGCCCGTGTAACCAATATTAATCACGTGAAATGTCGTATTTTACAGCGTTTATATTATCACACGATAAACTTTTGATAACAAACTTATTTATTTATATACAGGGGGATATAATACATAGCGTACGTTTATTATACATAAACATCTTTAGATAATCTATTTTACGTTTAACATAAAACAAACTGAATGCTTATTCAGTAGACACCTTTTTTATTATCAAACGTATAAGACTACAATAAATAATTCTATTGGGTAGTTTTGTGAAACGTAAACGTCTTTATTGTCCAAATATACTTGTATTTAACGGCAACGAAGCAGTAAACAGTACATTACCGAAATCAGGAGTAATTCTCTAGGACATTTTAAATTGTCACAGATTTCTAATTTTATGTTGTAGCTTCTTGACAGTTCATTATTGTCATTTAATTACTTTATTTAATTCCTGTGTATTAAAAGACTTTTAAATGTTATTTCGTTTTAATTCTATCGGAGATACTTTTCATTTTCGACAAAGTATTTATTTTATGGTTGTTGAACATTTAATTATACATAAATATTTAGATTTCTCGATTTCTATCTAAAATTGTCCATCATACATTGTAGTAAAAGTCTTTTGACAGATTAGAATGAGAAAAAAATTACATATTGTGTATTCAGTATTGTAATGTTCAAGTTTTGAATTAATATTTATATTAATTACAAAATATGTAAATATTATAAATTTATTAGAAATAAAATGTTGAATTTTCCTTAAAGGCGATTTTATCTAAAATGATAAGTTTTAGGTGTTCCTTTATTTGAATTAATAATTTCATTCTATGATTATTTCAGTTTATTTGTAAGATATCTGACTATTCATTAGTGTTGCAAGTTTTTTAAAAATACGTTTTTAAATACATGTTAGAGATATCAAATCAGTTTTTGTCAGAATTGTAAAAGTTTAATATATATATATATACATTTCTTAGAGACTACTAACGCTATCACTATTAATTTTTCAAAAAATTTCAAACATAATTCGATTAACATCTATTTTTATAAAAAAATGTTCACTTATCATTAATATATTTACTGAATCTATATATACTATTACCAAAAGTTGTATCACAAGTTTTTTAAAAAAATATGAGTGGCAGAATTATTATTATTGAAGTAGATTTTTTATAAATCATATTCTTGTAAGTAAGGTTCAATTTTTAAACATTTTTCGACCAAAAATTCTGTAAAAAAGACATCAAAATCATTTAACACTATTTTCCAGTTCAACCATGATGATAAAGTTGATTATTATGAAATAGTAAATATTTTTTATTGTATATTTTTCAATAATTTAACAATAATTTGTAGAATATTTAACTTATTTTAAATATGGAATCGTTTTTAAAATAAATATTAATTAAGACTGAATGCATATTCCTAATATTTCACTGGAACGATTTTGCATGGACAAATTATCTTGATCACATTAATCTAACTATATTGGATCTTTGCCCATATGATTATCTTCTGAGTGAACATATGGTCACTAGAATCGTATATTACAAATTTGGCTATGTCTTTTTGATTATATAATATTTTACAAAGATAACTATTTACTTCCCCTACAATACAAATTGATAATAAATATCTTGTATAAAAGTATTGTGGAAGAATCACGATCTCTGTATGATTTAGCACGAAATGATTTGATTTTAATTTTGAATGAAATAGAGTTTATTATAAATTTATAGATAGAATAAAAATAGTATAACTTTTTTATATGAACAACTGAATAATATATTTTTTACAATTATTACAAAATAAAAATATTTTACCAGAGAAAAAAAGTGCATTGACGTTTATATTTAAAATAAAATTGAAAATGTTCCTTATACATCTTTATTTTTCTACAAATGTCTTTATATCCGAAAATAATATATACCGATGTGCCTTGCCGAGGAATCTTTTTCTCTCTATTGATTTAGTTATATCTCTTCACAAGGAATTCCATTTATATACGAAAAAACTATAAAATCTCAAATAAAGTTTGTGTACAATGCATATGCATTCGAATGTGTCGTACGTCCGACTATTCCTGACAACATGATATTATTTACGCTTGTGTACAACTCACGTAGCACAAATATTATATTTTCACTGTAAATTACATACCGTGACATCTCTTCAAACTATGTTTCAGACAAAAATAAATGGAATTCTTGTTGATGTATTACAGTTGTAATCAAAACACACAAACACATTCGCAACGAGCATGTAGCTGTACAAATATTCAGGAACTCGTGTATATAGCAAGAATACAACTATACTGTAATTATTCATCATAGATGATAGATACGCTATTTACATAAATAAATGAATGTTCATGTTTACATTATAAATATCATATATGCTTCATAAAGAATTTTCAGTTCGAATATGCATATGTGAACAATTTATAAATATTACCATCATAAGTCAAATCAATCATACATTTGTATGTTGTGAAAAACGCGCACGTGTGATCAAAAAAATACAAAATAGAAACATTTCTAATTATTCTGATTGTATATTTCAGTGAAGGTTACAATTCACTGTTTTCTTTGTGCGAAAACTTATGTAAATTTTGACATAGTAATCCAGTAAAACAGATTTGTTTTAAAGAACTCAGGATGAAGGTTCTCATTATTTATTCATTGCTATTGTTTTACTTTAGTGCCCTTTGAAATGTAAAAGTGAATTTAATGCTTCATATTAATCAAATACGATTTAAAGCACCCGTTTATATTCTATAAGATATTTTACTGTGATCTATAATTCAACATACATGCTAATAAGTTTCACTCAGGCATCGATTAAAATATCGCATAATTCTTATCCCAAGTTTCGTTTTTCGCATAAAACCCATTTGTCGTGTCTATTAGATTCGATTTGTACAGAAAAAAAAATCAGTTTTTAAAGTTTAGATTTTTAGCCAAAAAAAAACGTCAAGGTATACCCCTTGGATTTTGGCCGAAAAATTTTTAGAAATTAATTTTCATTTTTTTACCGCGAATGTGTTATTTTATGAACAAAGAGACGTTAGACGATCTATATAGAAAAAAAATCAGTTTTCAGACTTTCGATTTTTGGTCAAAAAAAACGTCAAGGTATACTTAGATTTTAGCCGAAAAATTTTTAGAACTCGATTTTCATTTTTTTACCACGAACGTGGTCTTTTATGAATATAAAGACGTGAAATAAGTATTAAACCAATTTTAAACCCTTAGAAAGTATTTTTATGGTCGGCATAAGCTTAGAACTGAACATAAAACTGAATATCGATCAAATTTCGCATAATTCTTATCCCAAGCTTTTTTAGAAATCAATTTTCATTTTTTTTACATCAAATCCGACTTTAATGAACACAAAGACTTAAAATAAGTATTAAACCAATTTTAAACCCTTATAAAGAATTTTTGGGATCGGAATAAGTTTATAACTGAACATAAAATTGACCCAAAATTGAATATCGACTAAAATATCGTAAAATTCTTATCCCATGCTTCGATTTTTGTGTGAAACATATTTGTTATGTCTATTAGATCCGATCTATACAAAAAAAAATTCAGTTTTCAGACTTTTGATTTTTAGTCAAAAAAAACGTCAAGGTATACCCCTTGGATTTTGGCCGAAAAATTTTTGGAAATAAATTTTCGTTTTTTTACCACGAATGTGATCTTTTATGAACGAAAAGATGTGAAACAAACATTAAACCAATTTTTAACCCCTAGAAAGTACTTTTTGTGGTCGGAATAATCTTAGAATTGAACGCAAAATTGATTATCGATTCAAATATCGCATAATTCTTATCCAAAACTTCGGTTTTCGCATGAAACCTATTTGTTGTATGTATTAGATTCGATATATAATGAAAAACATTCAGATTTTAGAATTTCGATTTTCGGCCCAAAAAAACGTCAAGGTATACCCCTTGGATTTTAGCCGAAAAATTTTTGAAAATTAATTTTCGTTGTTTTACCACGAATGTTATCTTTTATGAACAAAAAGACGTGAAACAAGCATTAAACCAATTGAAAACCCCTAGAAAGTATTTTTATCAATATACACAGAGAAAATTTTGGATTAAAAGACAATTAATATATATTAATTTCTATTTCCATTGGTAAAATAATTCTCTTATTTAATTAATACTCTGGAGTTTCATTGGTTGTGTTAATAAGATTCTATCAGTGTTCTTAAAATGTGTGCACGCAAATAACGTTCAATTTTTTTCATGTATCTGAAGTCTTGTATCTGAATATGGTATTCGAGGAGAGAAATGATATAAAAAATAATCAGTTGTCAGCTACAAAATGAAAATTATATATATATATATATGCATGTTTTTGTATCTGTAAATGAATATTTATGAAATTATGAATTCACACAATCCGATCTTACTTCAACGAACACATGTCTCATTTATACGTAAACAAATCAAATATGATTGTATAAGAGCTTTTATATGAAAATCTCAATTAAATTACCATCACCATTTCAATTCCGACAGCAATTGTCAACAATTGATAAACCAACATAGAAAAGTTGCAAAGCACTTTCAAGTACGGCACGTACAAGTGTTGTATTGTATTTGTATTTGAGCAGGACGTCTATTACATTCCAGTGCGTAAACTGACATGTAGAGGTTCACCACTATAATTGACAGGGTCGCGGCATCCAGCCTCAACTCTGGTACCACAAAATCGATTTGAGCACGTCTAGTCTATACTGAGTTTGGGGATGGTGTTCTTTTGTTCGCTTCGACGTATTCGATTAATGCCGTTGAAGCCGCGAATTTATCTTACCTCTAAACTGGTTCTGTTTAAATCGAATTTCATCTGTTTCAAATTTCATTTCAATTTAAGAACACTTTCACGAAACTATTGTATTCGTGGATTGAAGATACTATTTTCGTAGAGAATAGTTGCATCAAGCCAATAGTTTTTGTTTGTTTCGAATAAAATATAATCAACGAACAATAATGTACACGAATCTGGCACTTGTTAACTTTTGTAATGTTCAGTTTGAAAATTTCAAACGCACAATTATTCAGTTAAGTAAATTAACGTTCATTTTCAAACTTGCAATTCTGCTTTATTGTATATATGTTTGAATCAATTTATAAATCATTACAGTATTGTTTAGCCTTTATGTTTGAAAATAATTAACAATATTTATTTATATAATTATTTGACAGCATTAATGATTTAGTGATTTATATATATATATATATATATATATATATATATATATATATAAATCCAGATCTGTGAATATACAAATCCAGGCATTTTCCTAAAGGCACTGAAAAAATAGGGTCTTTAAAGTTATATAAATCTTCTCGGGAATGAATAAAAATCATTCTGCATATTTTATTCTATGTTGAAGAACGATTGTATAATACATGTACTTAAATAATATAATAATAATTTGACAAGTAGCTAATTAGAATTTTTATCCGATTACTTGATAATAGAGTACGATTTATAACGACTTTAAATATTAATACAAATATTAATATTTAAAAAAAATCTCAATCTTCCAAATAATATAAATTCATGTGGTATACCCAAAAGATTTATAAATTCATGTTCAAAATATTCTATGTAAACAACATATATCTATGTTAATACTGGAAAAAAAAACATCTTACACTTTTTGACAACATGTCGATAACATAAATGAAACATGAGAGAATGTGTACTATCCTCTAGAGATTTTGATGAACCTTTCTCAAGATCAAAATATGTTCACGTACCTATCGAAAAGTACCAATACGAGAATTTTTTATATCGGGGACGTGTCACTTAACGAATCCTCCAGCCTATGATCAACGCCACAAATCTAGTCAATACATTTTTCTTTTCCCACAATTAGATCAGCTATTGTTATTATTGAGTTAAGTGTATGATCCTTAACGAAAATGATAAAACAGTTTATTGAAACTAAATTACATTCAACTTGAATAATTTTATTTATCTCTATTTAAAAATAGAAATAATATTTTTTGTGTATAAATTCAATAAATGACTGGTGACTAGAGTAGAATTTAAATGAAATTAACATTTGAACAGATTTAAAATTTAAATTTTTTAAATTATGTCATACTGCTTAAAATCTGATTTATTTATATATATATATATATATATATATATATATAATATATATATATATATATATATATATATATATATATATATATATATAGGGATTGTCTCGCAACCTATAATATCTACAAAAAGCAATTCATTTTTATGATATGACACTGCTTACAGTAATTTGTGATTGTGTTGTCGTTCAGCGGTCGGTTTTTCACAGTTTCTGCAGTATTACCATAAAAAATAATTCTCCAATATGAAAAAGAGTTATCATGAAAATTGATTTAATAAAGTTAATCCTTGAACGACTGTCATCATATTAAATTTTTCATTACGTGAGATGTACTTTTATCCATTTCATATTTATTTTTTCTCTCAGTTCTTATTGATTCAATCGATTGCAATTTAACGACAAATAAGTTTACTTAAAATTTTGTAAAAGTTTAATTCGTTTCTTCATATTTTTGATTCAAGAATAATTAGTATTACTTAATCAGTACTAAATAGTATTTCATTTTTTTTTTGCTTCAATATCAGAAAAGGGTTTTTCTCGAATATAATAATAAACTATTTTCAACAATGTTTTATTTAATATACATGTATTTATTTGTCACAAATGTTTTATTATATGTAAATATCATACGAATATATAATGATGTCGTATTTAAATGTTATAAAATTTTAATTGTTATTCAACATTCATGATTATTTAAATCATTAATTATTCATATTAAAATCAAATATTTTTTATTTCACGCTTGAGTTAACAGCATAGACAAATAAACGTTAAATGGTTTATAAAATTATTTCATATAAAAGAATTATATATAATTAAATGTATTGTAAATAAAATACATTAAATATAAAATAGTCAAAATCAAATTATTCATATGTTCATTGAATCTAAATAATTGATGAGTTGAGTAATTAGACGATGTTTTGTCTTCTCTTCTTTTCTGAGATTTATTCTTCTCTGTAAGCATAAAATTCATCCCCATCTCAAGTATTTTTCTTGAACTTTTTCTATACCTCCTTTGTGGTTATGTCTTCTATTTTCATTATCTAGGAAAACCTTAAAAAAACTAGATTGCTTCTGTCAGGTTTGAAATATGCACTCTTTTATATTTAAATTGGATTTTGACAGTGCATAACAATACGTTTTTAAGTATTAATAAAAATATGGAGTATTTTAAAATAAAATAATATTAAATATATTGAAAATAAATTTAACAGCTTATAAGTCTTTTCTATAGAATAATTTATTTTTTATTTGATTCTCTATTTTATATGGATCAAATCTTGACTACTTTTAAAATACCATAGCTAAGTTTCTTGAACAAATGAAATATTACTATCTTTTTTTAAATTATAGACATAATTTTATTTATAAAAAATATTTTTTCTAATTTCTTAATACACTCATATCCCTGTATTATTTTAAGATAAGTATATAATTAATTTCTTCTCTTATATTCAATGCCATAAATATATATATATATATATATATATATATATATATATAATAAACTTGTAATTCTATTTTTAGAATAATATATATATATATATATATATATATATATATATATATATAAAGATAACTAAAAATATTCATTAATGATTTAAAAAAGAGAAATAAAACGAGTAGTGAATTATTTCTATAATATAGTCGTTCGTATCAAAACAGTATATCTTTTCATGTTTAAGCGTATTATAAAAAATAAGAAAGGTCTTACTTAAATAGATTCTGCAGTATTTAGGAAAGAACGTTAAAAGTACAATAATTGATGTCGAGGATTCGTACCCGGCATTTCGGCGGAAGGAAAAAAAAACGAAACACAAACACCGTGCTCATTAACTTTCATTCCAAATTTAATTGCAAGAACGTGGCAACCATTTATCACGAGTCTTAAAAACACACTTCACGCGTAAAAGAAGTGTAGACAGACGACAAGTAATAGGAGACAGCGATGATAGCGAAAGGAAAGTACCTATGCCGTATCATAGGCGTGTACGTATTGGTAAAAATGTAAATTGAAATGATCTTAAGCATTTGAATAGGACAGTTTTCAATTAATGAGATTCATTTCAGAGACTCTTTCTTTAAATCATCGAATGAACTGGAAGTTGACTTCATACTACAGCTGATTTCTAAACAAATTTAAAAACAGTTTTAATTGAATAGTTAATCACTGTACACTTGTTAATTATTTTTTTAACTGATTTCAACATTCAACTTGGAATAGGTATTAGGTTTATTATTGAAAAACACTCAAAATAATGTATACAAAGATAATACATTCTTCGATATTAATCGAAATTATAAAATTATTAAAATATTTTAAATTTGTATAATTAAAAAATATTAATTGGTAAAATGTATTTGAAAATATATATATATATATATATTTAATGGAAATATTTTATATTTGATTGACAAGCAGGTAATAAATTTTAACACAAAAAAATATATCAATTTATTTTAAAATATATTTATTCCAAAATTCTATATCTTTATTTACTAATTCTCACAGATATTACATTTCTTTTTCCAGTTTGTTAGAGTTTATAAATATTTAATAGTCAGTCAGATTATTGAACTTGAATATTTATTATACCTAAATATATCAAATCATTTTTTTTAAAAAATTAATGTAGCTAAATTCACTGGAGATATTTACTAAAGAAACTGATTAATATGTAAAAATAAAATATACTTCATAATAATTATTCAGATTACAGTCATAAGCAAATTCCAATAAAAATGTAAAAATTAGTGCATGGCAACATTATTACATGTACGAACTGAATAAAAAAAATCGATAAAAGCGTAAGTTGCATCATTTGATCCACATCTTTATACGTCCGTAACGACCCTCCGTACCATAAATCTCCGAACATAATAAACATGGTAAAATATGATAGATGACAAATAACGTGACGTTTCTTTGCGTCTTTAATAAAATAATGCTAATACGCCTATGTCGTCGGTGATTACTTAAGAATAAAAACTGAAGAAAAACGCAAAGATATGATAATGGCTGTAATTTCCTTTTGTTTTCGACGAATGTGATAAAAAAGCAGAAAAGAGACGACTGTCGGAACGCTGACTAGATGCGAGAACGACCGACACCCCTAACGTTTGTGTTTTCAGTTTAAACAAAAAAAAAAAGAGAAATAATTTTCGTAAAATATTCCGTGACCTAGATTCTTTGCATCGTACAATATTTCTCCTTAGTGTATAGAGAGGTAAAACCTACCTAACGCGGTGGGGAAGCTTTTTAAGAGCCACATGCTGTTTATGCTTCTAACTGCTTTTGGTTGCATGAACTTGTTTGTGGGCTCTTTTAACGATTGTTGTGAATAAAAAGTAAGAGTATGTAGGCGTTTTGAAGGTTTATACAGAACGTAAAACTAATGTCCTGGAATTCTTGTCACATTTCGTTTATTGCTCAGCTAAAGGTATTCAGCGGCTTTGTTGAATCCTTGAAATGCATTAAACATAAGTAGCTGCATTTATTAATAATCATTTGGTCCAACTTAGTACACTGTTTAATTTGTATGAATAGATGAACGACATGCCTGTTTTAAAAATCAATTCCATCAAATATATACATACATATTTATATATATATATATATTTATACGTACTTCTTTTGATATTAGAATTTAATACATATATTTTGACGTTTCACTTATATACATAAATTTTTTATATATTTCATACTATTATTCAATAAAGTATTATATATATATATATATATATATATATATATATATGCAAAATCAATATTAAGAAATACCTATTTACTGTAAATAAAAATAATTCAAACTAACAACAGATTTTGCTACTAACTTCGAAGATATTAAAACATATGTATTTATATTTAAGATTGTTACATTTCTATGTGTATATATGTATATATATATAGAGAGAAAGAGAAAGAAGTTACAATATAAATATAATTTTACAAATAATTGTGCAAGTAAAAACTGCATTGATTTTTTATAAGAAAACAAACAGGGTTATCTGAAAGTTTTATTTTCTTTTTACATTCAAATTCAACTTAATTCACAAAACTGGTATTGAGGACCACTATGTTCGGACAAAAATAAATTATAAGCACGAACATCGTTTCTCGTGACCAATTGCCCTTGATTGTACAAAAGAACTGAATGTCAGACAATTTTTAATAATCGACTAGCAAAAAAAACTTCACGGAAAATGTATGTTTCATAGAAATATAAACAGATCGATAGTGTGTATATAGATTTATATATATATATATATATATATATATATATATATAGATAGATAGATAGATAGATAGATAGACAGATGAATCTACAAATAAGGTGAGGGTCAAAAATAGTTTCAAGACAGTTGATTCCAGACATACGAACATACACTATTTTTCAATATAATTATCTTCTCCTTTGATATATTACATATAGTGTCTGGCAATTTTTATTATTCCAGCCGGTGAATTTTTTTTTTTATAAATGACAGTCAGGAATATATATTTCCTTTTTTTAATATCTATCATTCAAGTTTAAATAACAACATTAAATTTATAATATACTAAGATAATATAAATGAATTATAAATTCTAGAGAGTATTGATTATAATATAAAAAAATCGAAAAAAAAATCGTTTGACAAATTTAGAAACTATAACTAAATATTGAGATTCATTTAAAATGATTTAATTGTAAAATATTCGATTTAAATCTTGTTTATGTATTTTAATTTTTTTAAAAAAGATTCATTTTAATAATCTCATTAATTTACCTTATTATTACTAATATATTTATATCAATTTAATTTATTTTCTTGCCAGAATATACTCAGTGTAGAATTATTCAGCTTATTACAAGATATATAACTTTACATTTCTTGTAACTATATTTTCTATGAAATTACAGTCCCAGATGTTTAGATTTTTTTTATAATCAGTTTAGAAAATTTATTTTAATAGTAACTAATAATTAAGATTATTATAGCTTCTAAATTACTTCATAATAGTATATAAACACATTTCTGAATATATATATATATATATATATATAAATATAAATTACTGTTTGAAATAAAAGCAACACTAAGTCATTATATATAATTAAAGTAGAAAATTGTCTCGTATTTCTCTTATATATTGTATTCAGTAAAAGAGAATGAAGACAATTTACAAATAATACTAATATTACAGCGATATAATTGAATATAATTTCATGTGATTATATCTCATTTTTAGTTAAGTACTCAACAATAAAATAGAAATTATTTTAAACTGGTTGATTTCTCTCCATCTACATACTGTTATAAATGTGAGTATTTATATTTAATGATAGAATAATAAAAAGAGTACCATTTCTGTATAATAGAAATTATTCTTATATTATTTTCTTACAGAATACTCTATTCTGTATTGAGGAATCAAATTATATACAATTCTTTTTTGAGGATTACTCTATAGGAAATAATTTACATTCATTTTCATAGATTATTAATCGTTACATTGTACTATTTAAGTGTCTTTTAAAAATGTATTTATTTTGAAAACCTAGTTATATTTTATTATCTTTATATATTTTTTAAATAATCTGTGCGATTTTCTTTTGAAAATATATCGTTTTTAACCAGAGATACTATTTTTTTAAAGAAATGTTATGATTTTCCAGAAAATAAGTTAATATTAACTTAAAGAATTGAATGTTGATTTAAATACATTAAATATGTTTAATCTGGCTTCGATTTAAGTGATTAAAAATTAATAATCTTTTTATTAGAGTTCTGAAAATTTCTTATGTATTTTGATATTTAATACCAAATTTTTAGAATATTTATTATTTTTAAAATACTAATTTGTCAATTGATAAATATACAAGAATTCAAAAATGGTGCCTGAATTTTTTATAGAGGTATTGATATTTATAGACACTTATTAAATACTACTATCTAATAAATTCTAAAATAAATTAAACAATAATATTATCTTAGAATACGTTCGAATAGTTTACAGACAGCGATTGTATATGAATTTAAAAACAGCAATTTAAATTTTTATCGCTTTTAAAATTATGTTAAAGAAATAAACACCTTAAACATTCATTTGAATATAAATTAAAAACGAAAAATAAAAACACATATACAAATACATGTATAATATTGAATATTATAAAATTCTTTTTAAATTAGCACCGAACTCCCAAGGTCTGAATAACAATTTTCGGTTATACACACACATGTGACGTTTATAATATGGACGTAATTTATGTGCTAATTTCAACAAAGAAAATAACATCTGTTTATGGATTGTAAACGGAAATAACAGAATTTATTCTGAATACAAGTATAATTTGTACATTCGTAATACAAATTAATCTATGTACTTTTGAACATATATTATTAAAACAAACACAATAAAATTAACTTCTCCACGTTTATTTACATTTCATTTAACCATGAAATGTTTCTTCTTAATACTTGTGTTAAATTATAACTTTATTTGATCAATACCTTTTACATACATATACACACACAACCATATACATATATATATATATATATATATATATATATATATATATATATATATATATATATATAAAATTTATAAGAACTTTTTGAGAGATAATTTTTTTTGAATGATTTTAGTAAAGCTTTTATTTTTAAATTCCATAACAAGGAAGTATTAATAGGGGGTGCAGGTGTCAAGAAAAGTAATTTTATTTTTATTTAGTATTTTAGTTCAATTCAATATTAAAATATAACTGAACTAAAATAGTAAATGGAGGATAATATGTTTTTCTTAACTTTTGCGTTTTTTTTTAATACATTCATATATAAGCATAAGTTGAATTACCCTTTTTACAACAAATTTATATATATATATATATATTGTACCTACATTCTATTTAATATATTTATTTATTAATAGCTGCTTGAACCTTTGATATTCTTTAAACCAAAATGTTTTTAAAAAAAAAATATTTTGTATACATATATACATAACATACATATATATATATATAATATAATTTATATAATTTATATATATATATATAAAAGCAAAAATTAATAATGTGATTATAAATTTTATTTGCATCAATTTTAATATATTATTTAAAATGTTAAAAAAAATAACTCACTTATTCAAACTAGTCATTTCGGATTTCCCGTCTGTTTATATTTGTATTCTTATAGAAAACATAATACTAATTTTTGATTTTATCGAAGAACGGAGAATTATTATATATTAAATTAAAATTGTGTTCATTTTTAAATCATATTCAACAAATTAAAATTCGTAAATTAATTTTCAAGTACTAATATATTTGAATAGAATGAATCATTTCGCGTGATACCAAATTTGATAGGTTTATTAGTAGTTCTGTTATTTTTTAATATATATTTATATATATATATACATATTTATATACATATATATATATATATATATATATAATACGTGCATATACTGAAGTATTGAAATTCGCACAAAAACATCTATGCCTGGCAACACAGTAATTAAAGCTTTAGTTAATTAACTTAATGAACGCTTTTAACGACCGTAATATTAATCAATTCATTTAAAGATAATTACATCATTCCATGATTTACAACGAGTATATTTTTGAAGAAAATCTAATTACTCAAATATAGACTATCTACAAATATTTCAAATAAATCCAAGTGTTATCGAAATAATTGATGATGACAAAAACGTTCATAGCAAGGGAAAAACAAACGGTTTTTTTTTAAATTACAAATACGTCACATTTAACCACGATGATTAGCAGAAGACTGTAACGAGCTTCTCATGAAATATTAAGAATCATCCGAGAAATTGCTCGAAGACTAAGGAAACACGAAAAATATCATCCGAGATGGTTGATAAGACGAACGCGACCGGTGACTTGGGAGAAGTAAATGAGTACGGTGTTCGTGCATCACATACCTCTGTAACAAAAAACGGAAGTAATAAATTTCAGACAGTAATTTTCAACGCCTGTGTACTACGAGATACAAACATAAAAAAGAGTTATTGGGAGTGGTTTTTTCTTTTATTTTTTTTGTGCTGTTAAAAATACAATATAGTTACGATCGAATAAATATGCGGTTCTTAATATCTATTTAATTCAATTTTTAAATAATCTACCTTGAATTTTAGTTCATAAAAAATTATAATATTCTTCTTCTCTTACCACTGATATTTACATAACTAGTTATTTATACAAATAAAAGGTTATATAAATACTCTGATTACTTTTTATTTTTTTTATATTATTAAAAACTGTTGAAAAAGTCGAATCTTATGTCTATTTTATTCAAAAAAATTAAAATTATTAATTTGAATAATCAATTAAAATAATAAAGTTCTTATCGAAATTAAATGAATCATCACTCAATAATGTTTTTTTTTCGTTGGATTATAATCATTTATTAAGATTATTTTAACTTCATTAATGATAAGTGTACTTTATATTTATATATATATATATTGAAAAATTCATTATCATTTTTTTTAATTTTGTTAATAATAATAATTATTATTGTAAATATACATATTAAGAGAAGTAACGAATTAGCAAGGCTACCAAAAACAAAGAAAGATCTTATTCTCTACTAATTACCTTCTTTGCTTGATTTATATTTGAATGCTTTGATTGGTGAAAGTAGTAGATTTTATTTCAAGGATGCAGGTCATTTCAAATACAAAATTGTTTAATTATCTTCTATTATATTCACTTTTTCTTTCTTATTTATATTTTTTTTCGATTCTTTTCAACTAGTGCTATGAAAAATTTAAAATACAATGTATGAAATTTATTTTAGTTTCAGTAACATAAAGAATACTCCGTATTTATTTATTTGGAGAATCAAAAGAATTCGTATCTTATTCTCTTCCATTGTCAATTATTTATTTTTTCCTGAAAAATTATTTATACTGTCAAATTCAATCATATTACGAATATGTACCTATTTATTTTATTATTTATCTATTTATTAATCACTATCATATACCCAATCTATTTCTAGATTATAGAATTAAATCATTTTATAAATCCTTCCTATATGAACAATCCATATTTTTAAAATATATTCTGGTGTGTTAAATATTTATATATCGTTATTATCAAATTTATAAATATACTAATTTCATATTGAGATTCAATGACATTCATGTAAATCGCTTGTATTAATTATTATCAAATACAATTTAAATATTAGTACACTTTATATATATATATATATATATATATATATATATATATGTATGTATGTACGTATGAGTGTGTTTGAATGTACATGGTGACACAAGAAAAAAAATGTTCTCGAACTCAGATAAGAATGCATTTACACGTGTTCCAACAAAAGAATACATAGAATGATACTTTATTTTAAATTCTACGATATTCAAGAACGTTCACGCGTTGTTCTCATCCAAAGCCGGTTTAATTTAACGAAACTTGCACGTACGTTGTATAACGTGATGGAAAGTATAGAAAAGGAATGAGAAAAGAAGGCAACGAAGGCAAACACGGGACATACACTATGCGTATAGTCGTCCCCGGAATGTGTACGAGCAGCAGTGGCGTGAACAACTTCATATTATTGATGGAATTTTTTTCACAGATATTCCTCATTCATGTACACGAGCACTCGATGAGTCCGAGTATATGAGAAATTGTCGATTGTCTCGTATTAAACGCATATTTATATTTATTGATATTGTGTTTATTAGTGAAGTTGGGTTTCGTATTATTTAAATAAACATTATAATATATATATATATATATATATATATATATATATATATATATATATATATATATTATAAAGTGCCACCATTCATTTGATAGCATCACAGCTATCAAGTATGACTTCAAACTAGCATAGGCGAAAGTTCAGCCAGAAGCGAATCGTTCACGTTCTATAGATGTTTGAAGCGAGCCTTGTAGCAATTACCTAAAAAATGGGAATAAAAGAGCAAGTCTTTTTGCGTCACAGTGGATGAAACATGGAACCACTACTACACACTTGAGTCGAAGCAGCAGTCAAAGCAGTGAACAGTGACTGGTAAAAGTGCGCCGAAGAAGCAGAAGACCGTTTTGTCGGCTGAAAAGTTGATGGCCACTTTTTTTTGGGATTCTCAAAGAATCATCCTGATCGACTACTTAATGAAGTGAAAACCGATAACGGGAGTCTATTATTCAACATTATTGGACCGTTTGAAAGAAGAACTGCAACAGAAACGGCCAAAATTGGCGCACAGAAAAGTGTTCTTTGTTCAGGACAACGTGGCGTCCCACAAATCGATCGTCGTAATGGCAAAATTGCACGAATTAGGCTTCAAATTGATTCCTGTTTCACTCTGTTCTCCGGACATGGCGCCGTGCGACTTCTTCCTCTTCTCAATCTTGAAAGTTTGGCTCGGTGGGAAGAATATAGCGATGTCATCCTTGTAATAAAACAATATATTCAATTATAAACAATTCAGATCTTTAATAGCGTATGTACGTTATACAAAAGACACTAACACGAAGAAATATTACATCTGTAACGAAAACTATACAAGTCTTCATTTATTTGCGCGCCAATGAGCTCGCGCATATATATTTCTATGTATATCGCAAAGATGGTCGGTTGAAACCTGGTATGAGAGATGGAGAGACGGCAATGGCGTATGGCTGCAAGTTGATGTGATGCGTGTTTACGCGTCTGTTTTGGCGGCGGTTGTGTTTGCGTAATATCCGGTATAGCCGTACACCACCTGCCGCCAACGACGACACAACAACGAGATCGTCAGTCATCTT
Organism: Acanthacorydalis orientalis; assembly: GCA_034766995.1. Taxonomy (NCBI): domain Eukaryota; kingdom Metazoa; phylum Arthropoda; class Insecta; order Megaloptera; family Corydalidae; genus Acanthacorydalis; species Acanthacorydalis orientalis. The sequence continues at coordinate 29,419,462 of CM068323.1, forward strand.
GTACTGCCTACCCTGCGTTATCTGCTTCCAAGTGGCTCGATAGGTCCAGCGAAAGAAACAACCGAAATCCGTTTTTTTTTACAATATTGTATGGCACGACATGATTTTTTCTCCGATGTTAAGTGTCAGTAGCTACTGATGGAAATTTTCACTGAACGTACTTTTTTTTCTTCGGCATGATATTGCTTTCTCGTGTAAACTTTTTTCCCCTTTTTTTAACAATATTGATGAAATATTTTCGGTGTAACATAAATGAAATATTTTTCGTAAATACACACAAACACACATCATATATGTATATGTATATATATATATATATATATATATATATATATAAATAAATTAACATTAAAACCGGTCTATACATTAACTCAAATAATAAATCAGAATAATTCTTAAATAATTAATATGAAATTACTTCGTCGAATACTCTCAATACATATCCTAAATTTATTTTGCATGCATAAAAATTAATCAGAATAAAATTTTAATTTATTTTGATATATTTAACAGGTATATGTTTATGAACAAAATAATATAATAATTATTTAATATACAATACAAAATATAAACTTGATAATATTTTTTTCAATATTTTAAAACAACTACCGACTAATTAGGTTTTTAAATCAGTTTCAAATATAATTTTCTCATTTTTTTAAAAAAATATAAATCTTTGTACACTCATAGTATAACTAGTATTAAATTTAGATTCATTTTTATTTAATCTATCTTTAAAGTTTGACTAAAATTCGAACACTTTTCTTAACAATTAACAAACACTTTTTATAACAAAGATTTATATATAATTAAACAGCTTATTAATAAATTTACATTTTTTTCTTGTACCCATACATCACGGTTTCTAAAACTGTGTAACAGTGCAATAAATCTCTTATTAACCCCACATATCCACTGTTATGTATTTGATTCTTTAAATAATAAAATTCATTTTTAAAAAGATTCGGTAAGATTTGAAAGTATATAAAAATTATTTTGAATGAAGCCGTGAGATCTGTGTTACTGTCTAGGAAGAAAATATATTCAATGATTCAAAATTAGACAAGAATGTTTTTCATAATAATTTATTTTTGAAATAAATAAAATATTAACTCTTTTAAACAAATAAAAAAAAATTAATAACAAGCTAATCCAACATACAAATCGCTGTATAAAATGAAATTATGAATTTATTAATGTATTTAATTTAATACACATTACAAGCTTATAAAAATACATATATATATATATATATATATATATATATATATATATTCATAATGCAAATATAATGAGTTACAAACTAAAGAAAAAATATTAATATAAAACACTAATGTGTGTTTTAAAAAATAAACTACCATAAAAATACAAAATACCCTTGAAATATGATTACAGGATGTATAAAATATCCATTTTAATGCTGCATATAATTTACCACCAATTGAATGTTTTTTTTAAACCTGCAATTAACTTTATACTAACCATGAACTGAAATGTGTTCTTATCAACGTCGTAAATGACATAACCGATCGTAATTTAAAACGGGGTAGAGAACAGGAGAAATCGTATATATAACGGCAATTACAACGAGTGAATAAAATCATATTTTCACGGTGCAAGTCACAAATGTGCTAGTTTATAAATATTTATGAAAAGAGACGCAGAAATCCGACACTTAGACTGTAATTATCACAAATTTCTTTTATGTACATTCAAGCATGCACGAAATCACGCACACCCGAAATATGTTTCCATGGAATAAGTAGAAGCTTCGACAAAAATGAAAATGAGTTATCGTGTTTCTCTACAATTGTAATATATATATTTCGTGTATGTTGTAATTCATAATCTTTCGATTCGTTTTTTCCTTTACCTGACACAGTACAATGGATAAAGTTTTGTACCCGAAAGCAATCCGATTAAGGGATTAAGAAATATGTTAATATATTATATTACATTTTTTTATAAACACATACTTTCATATATATATATATATATATATATATATATATATATATATATGAAACTGTGCTTTTGAATTCAAAATTAATGAAAGATTTTGATTCTATTAATTCCAGCAACTAGGAAATCTATTAGTTTCAATAAAACAGAAGCTCAAAATCAATATAATAATTTAATGATTTCTAAAATACGTATAAAAAAATATTAATTATCGAAAGCATATAATATATTAAAACTGTACTAATTATTATTATTTTTTTATATATTATTAATTATTTTAATTCCTTTCTATATCTTTTTTGTGTTGTTTTTCTTTATACCTGTTGTTCATGGTTGTTTTCTGTGAATCCTTAAGGCAACATAGGATAAATCATAAATAGTCTTTATAATTCAGCTAAAATGACCGTACTTTTTTATACATAAATTTAAAAAACATATTTATAGAAAATAGAACAAACAAACGTCTTCATTCATGAATAAAATAATGAAAATGATTTCGATAAAACTCAATTCGAATTTATAGAAGTGATCTTTAATTAAAAATTAATCAATTTGAAATTAAATACATTTTTCATGTATTTATTTGTATTTAATTTTTAATAAAACTGATAAAACTTTCAATATGCTCTTTAGTATAATAAAAACATTGTCTTTTTGCACACAATAATGTATTCTTTTTCATAATCAATTGATCTCTTATACATTATAATAAAATCGAAATAAACTTTGTGTTTGAATGATAGACTTTGTGACATTTCTCTATTTAATTTAGATTTTTTTTAGATTTTTGTAAAGTGTATTATAAGAGAAATTCGTAAATAATGTATTAACTTAATATTTTAATTTAAAATTCAACTCAACATACACGAATATATACAAAAAAAAATAAAATCAACAGTTTATATTTCAGTTTAATCTGTAAAAATGAATTGCTCAGAGAAATGAGAGCAGAATGCTTTAAAAGTCAACCATATAGAAACATTTGTAATTGCGGTTATTTATACAACACACACACACATATTACTGTTTGTGATAAATGATATTCTATATTAAAAAATTAATGGTTTACAGAAAAGAAATTATAATATTTTTTTACTGTTTTACTTCAGTGATTATAACATTACTTCTTCTAGCTTAGCTTAAATAAATTTAAAATCTGATTAAGATTTTAATCAAATAATTAAAAATGAGAAAAATAATATATGATATTATTTTTTTATTATTTGTTAATTGTAAAATCAGATAATCTGACATGAAAATGAGCTAAGATAAAATAGATTTCAATACTCGATTGATTCGTATGTTCCCATTAGATTGCTTAGTTCATTCATCACAATTCGAAGAATATAAAAAACGATATCAATGCATTAAATAGAACGACTGTTCCCAGATTCATATAATTTTTCAATAAAAGAAATTTTGAACGTAATCGACGTTGTCTACCAATACGAATAAATCTAAGGAAATAATCTTTTATTGTGGATATAACATTTATACCGTTATGTTATCGGATACTTGAGGGCGCCGTTATCTGAGCCGACACGTGTAAATAATGTATCAATGTGTACGTCCGCACGTGGTCGTGATGTTCGTCGTCGACTCAACAACTCTTGGAGTTTACGTGATTCCGACAAAACTCATATCACGTTTACGTTGTGTTTATGACTTTGTTGAACGAGACACATAATGTAGAAATGTCGTTGAAAAGTAAATGACGTTCTTCAACCAGCAGCGGAATATGCAGGTACCTACAGATGTGCGTTTGTCACATGGGCTCTCTTTTATCACCTATGTGAGATGAAATGTGTACAGTCGTTGTGTTTTGTGTTGTTGCGTTCTCATCAGAGACTTAAATCATTTGTACAGACGCTTTTTTTAAAACAAAAACAGAGCTACAAACATACACACACACTTAAACACACATATACACACATATATGTATATATATATATATATATATATATATATGTATGAGTAAATGTTATGTATGTATTGGTTGGTTTGTTATGAGTTTATTCTGATTTGCGTGTTTTTCGCGTTCGCTTTTTATATTATCTTTTGTTCTTTTTCTTCTTATTTATAGTATATTTTGAGAATATTAAATTTCATATTTTTTTCTAGAATTATATATATACATAACTTTTAATAAATTTTACCAGCCATTTTGTGTTCTCAAATTAATATTACACTTTCTTTAAAGACATAAATCGTCACATATAGGGGAATCAATTCTTAAAAATTAAATATATTTCTAAAAATAATTTAAAGTAAAATACGGCTATTCAAATCAAATTTTCTATTTAGGTAGTTATCCAAAAAATGCACTAGACCTATTTAATAATTCTAAGTATTTGTAATAATATGAACATTTTGTCATTCTTTAAAAAATGTATATGAATCTTCATCGACATATTATTAACATTTTTACTATATGATATTTTTAATAAAAAGTTTATAACATAATCTTATTTTATGTTTAATAACATTTAATAAATATAAAAACTTATTCATTTTGCATGTCAACGTTTGTTCATAAAGACAAGAAAAAGTAACAAAAAAGTGATAAATTAAAGATGAGATGGTAAAAAATGATAATAAAAAATCATTTTTCTTAATAAAATAGGTTTATTTTTTTATTTTCATATAATTATTTATATATATATACATATATATATATATATGTAAATAAATTCTACTTCATAGTTAATAACAAGGAAAATACTAAAATTAAAAATTCTCAAAGTCAAGTTCTTAAGTCAAATGATCACGATTACAATTTATATCGTTATTAAAATATTAAAGTCTTTTAATAATAGTTAATCTGATACATTTTTAATTAGAAATAAAACAATTTATTTAAAATTACATTCTTATTAAAGGAAAAATGTTCTAATGTGTAAAATTATTGGAAAGTGATTAAAAATGTGAAAAGATTGTTATTGAAATGTTATTTTTTCAATTTTTTATTTTCTTTTTCACACATACAAAGCCGATCAAGATTCTTTATTAAATATTATATAAAAATTATTAACGTTTATGAAATTAATATATAGTGAACACATTACTTAATTGTATATAATTATTTCTGTTGATCTAATGAACGATTTTCAAAATGTAAAAATAAATTTATAGTCAAGTTTTGAGGTATACATACGAAAAGCAAAAATTAACTAATGTCTCCATTTATAATTGAATTTTATATATATATATATATATATATATATATATATATATATATATATATAATCGTACATAATTATCTCGATTGGTATAAAAAAGATCAATAAGTAGTGCTTTTTTAAAAGCCGAAGAAATTAAATCTGATGCTTTTAAACGGTTATACTTAATAAATGTTAAATATTTATAATGAATCAAGGAATGTGTTATATAAATTAATCAAAATGAAAACTGGGACATAGCATCAAAAAAAGTAAAGATTTATAAGCATATTCTCGTTATATATATGTATATATATGTGTGTGTGAGTGAGTGTGTGTTTTCATAAAAGCCTTAGTAGGATCGTAACTTCAAAGCCACCACTGAGTAATAAAATGTATTCACTAAACGTCAAAATTGATGAATTGCGTCAAGCTTCATGCTCTCTATAGCAAATAGAGGACTGTTTCGTTTTACCGCAAAAACAATAATTTCCAAACACCTTCTCAATTCGAACGTTCGTTCTTCGTATATTTGTCAACAATGTTCTGTCCGATTTTTTCTTTACACACAGACATATATTCGTGCCGTAAAACATGATTTTCGAATGTACGTAATGTAAGATGACAGATGTGTGAAATTGATCGTAAAATATTGAAATTTAGACGAAGATTCAGCAACAATTCAATGAAATTGACAATGTTAAATTTTATTGAATTATTGATAAACACTTCGGAATTTGTTTGCGTTTATTGCTGTATATATTTTTCGGTATATGTTACAGCGAATAAACATAAAAATATATACATTGTAAACTGTTTTATGTGTTTCATTTCATTTGATTTGCTTTTTACATATTCTCTTTGAACATAAAATGTTACTGTTAAACGAGTTTATGTACTTACAGTATTAAATTCTCTTTCAATACATGTATGTTTAATTCAACGATTTTTGTTGATTTAAATTTCTGTGCGTGAATTATTGAAAAATATCTTTTTCATTTTTATTTGTCAACTACCATATATATTATGATATATTTGTATGGCTCGAAACAGGATTCTTTTGAATTTTTTATTTCTTTTGAACACATTTACTCGGTATTCAAAATGTTTTATTATTTGATACAATCTTAATAAAACTAATTAGGTCACAAGTAAAACCACACGTCTTTTTTACAAACAAAGATCCAGATCTGAAATATGCTCTGAAATTGCAAATGGTATTCATTGTTTGTGAAAACTAGAACTTATATAAAAAGATGATATCTGAATTTTATATGTGAATTTTATTCATTTGAATAAATATTTTTTCATTGTTACGTTATTTGGTCATTTTATACTGTATACAAGTATATAAAAAAATGATAATAAATGAGAAAATTAATAGTCATAAAAAATATTTGTAAACAAAAATCAAAATTTTCAACTTATTTTTCATCGCATTTAATGTCATTTTCAGATTAATTTAAAAAAATCTCAGATGTATATAAATAAAACAATAAATATTTTATGATATAATTTAATATTTTTTTTGTAAATAAATAATTTCGGTATTTTGAATAGATTAAAGAAATTAGATACAAGAGTAGATTAAATTAATAAATTTTTGGATAGATGAAATTAATAAGTACTTATTGAAACTTAATGAACTTATTTAACAATACATAGTTCAGTTTGAATTGTTTATTTACTTAAAATATTATTAAGGTCACGCTTTCATAAATAAAATCTAAACGACACTGAAACTATTATCTAGTTTCACTTTTCTCGATAATTTAATTTCGAATTTTAGAATAATTATTTAATTCAATAATACGACGAAATAACATTATTTCTGATTCGATTAATATAAGCCTGCTTCAAATTGTAATAATGTCCTGCTAATTATCAAAATTGAAATAAAACGGCGTTAATTATCACTAGAAACCAGACAAAACAAATTGTTTTCAAATCCCCCCAATGCTTAACACGTAATTATAACGAATAATTACTAAACGTTTAATTGATAATAACATTTAATTGAAAGTTAAACACAGTCATTGAAAGTGGTACTCAACAACATGCAGCTGGATCAGATTGATGTTTCATGACCTTGCTTCCCCCCATATAAATCCAACATTTTGTCAGTATGTTTAATCTGTTTTTATTAAAGGGCGTGAAACGCGAGGCTGGGTTGAAAACAGAACCGAAATGTCTTGAAATAATTTAAATATGTGTTTTCTAAAAGGTGATAAATGATTAAAATGAGAAGTGGCTTGAAATATCTTTAAAATAATTAAACACTTGAGCTTAAAATTATTTTTATACAAATTCTATATTTATTAAAATATTAAATTCAATATGGTAGAATTTTTAAACTATTTTTTTTATTTTATAACTCAAATATAGAATATCATTAAAGTAGAATCAAATAACTTCGTACAATGTTAAATTGTTCATAGAATTTAATAAAATTATTTTTTTATAAAATGTAAATCATATCAATTATTATTTTTACATTATTATTAATTCAATGCGGTTTTTTTATTTAATATTTAAGTACTTAATACTTATTCGAGAATAAAGGAAACGTATGAGAAATAAATTAATAAGAGATGTTTTCATGAAAAGTGTTTCTTTGAAGCTTTTTATATCAAAATATTTTTATCTAGTCTTATGCCGTAATATTTAACTCTATTTGACTTCTTAAGTTTATAAATTGTACTGTCCTTTAGTAGTTTATTTTTAATTATTATATTATTAATGAAATTCAAAGATATATATAAATTTTCGATAAACGCTTCTCATAAATATTTCTTAAAAACATGTATAAATATACATAAAATAAACCAAACGAATATTTTAGTAAGAAAAAATTATAATCAATTATTGACGTCGAAACGCATTTTCATACAAAAATATTTACATTGAATAATTTAATGTCGAACGTTAAAAAGTTTATGCGTAAGGAAAAAAAAAGCTCAACACCGACGCCCATCCATCTATCCCCGTTAATATAATACCCGCGTAACGCCTCCTCGTATCTGTTTAATTTTCATAGCAGAGTGGATTCAACGATCTCCCTTTAGTACGAAGAAATCTCCTCTACGCTATCAAACAAACCCTCACCGACTTGACTGTAAAATAGCATTCGTCAAACAACCTTCATTACAGAATAAAGAAGCCATTTTCTTTTCTCATATTACTTATTATACATCTAATTTGACCTTTTTGTGAATCTCTGATAACAATTCCTCGCTGGCCGTCCGGTGCGACTGAAGTTCGATCCCGTCCTACGCTAGGGAGTGACTGCTAATATTATCTCTGGAATATGCTGCAACCTTCGCTCGAGACAAAGATGGATACATTTTTTTTTCATATATATAATTCTTCTATTCTTGGATTAAGTAGACGTATCACTGACCTTCGTGTTTTTCATATAAGAAAAATATAGCACGTTAACTTGTTTCGCTAGAATACATTGATTGATTGATTACTTTTCCACTTAATTGTTTCCTCACTCATATACAGTCATTCTTATTATATAAAGATTATATATTCACACATACACACATAGATATGTATATATTGAATTTAAAATGAAAATATAATAAAATATACAAATTAATGTATTTTATTCGCATTGAATTCAAAATACATTGATTACCTAAACATTGTCCATCTTACTGAAATAAAGATGAAAAGTTTATCATTTTCATATAAATATCAACTCATCTTGTTCAATTTATTCGTTCTTATTTAATAAAGAACATTTTTATTCAATAACATGTAAGCACTTTTAAAAAAATGCTGCAAATTTTCAAAGCGTGCCTCTCATATTGATTATATATTTGAAATTTAATCATTAACCTACTTCAGAAAGAAGCAGAAATTGAAATTAATTGAATTTGAATAATTTAAAACATTATTGATTAGAAAATTCCAACTGAATTAGTTGTAGATTAATATTAGATTTAATTGAAATAACTTATAATTTTTGAGTTTTCTATTTTCTACATGATGAACATTATACTATTTTTTGAAACATAAACTAATAACATAATTTGAAAATATAGATATTTTAATGTTGATTCATCCTTATAATTCGTTTGTTCTTACTCAATGGTTACAATTGACTTTAATCTTGTATATATATATATATATATATATATATATATATATGTATATAAATTTATACTTTTTAATGTTTATCAAGGAAATGTAAAAAAATTATTATATCCATTGATAATAATTTTAAAAGATTGTTATTAAAGTCTATAAATTTTAAGTATTAAAAAGTAAATTGTTAAAAAATAAATTAAGGAATTTCTATTAATCTATTTAAATGCTAAACAAAGTTCAGAATAAAAAAATAAATACACCAATTGTGCAAGTCTTCCGAATATATTAAAAGTATATACCTACATTTCGAATCGAAACTTTTTTTTATTCTCAACTATTGTGCACACAATAAAAAGTTTATATATCCTGAACTGTAATTGGTACTTGAAATTTTCAAAATGAATTTCATGTTAATAAACTTCACTTGATTTTTTTTCAAGTTCTTCTGTGTACTTTTACACGATATAAAATTTTAATTTGTAATCATTGTAATGTTTAATAAAATATACTGTATATATAGAAATATATATAATGAATGTGATATGTATGTATAATGATTCTGAAAGGTAAATTTTGTAAATTCAATGGAAAAATATGTTCATCAGCGTTAACCTTTGTAACAATTAACCGGCATAAGTAATCGTTTTACACTGTACGAGACGTATCTGTTGAATGAAAATGTTTAAACCTCTCGGGATATTTGCCAATGCGTAGCCACTGCTTTATACAGTGTCTCGCAGATTATAATTAGCATTCAAAGAAAATGTTTACGTTCTTTAACGTGGAGCGCAATAGTGTTTTGCGAAACGAACCGTTAATGTTTTAAAAGTATATATTTACATTTTACAAAAGCCCACTGTGTGCCGTGCTGGAAGATGATAATATAAATTATATTAAATATGATTCAGTGTTATTTTTAAGCTTTCGCGAGACACGCCGTGTACAATTCCGTGTTAAATTATCAAGATAAGGGGCAACTGCAAAAATAGCAGTTATTGTGAGGATTCACGTTTCAGATTAACGAGCCATTATTTTCCCTTAAATTAGGTTCGCTGTAAATGGTGTTGTCGGGGCCGTTTTTGAATCCATTGTTCCTGTGAAATGAAAACTTTCACGAATCTGTATTATTTTTCCTCTCTAGAGGTAATTGTATTCTTACAGATAAACTTTGATGTTGGATATGCTGGCGTTTCGTTCGTTGCTCGTATTATTAATTATATTCCGGACTTTATTTAAAGCGGGAAATTTCGAGTGACTTTCAAAAACATTTAAATTAAATTTATCGGTTATACTCGCGTTTTCTTGTTTTTAAAAAAGAAATAAAACTTTCCACGTACATGTTTTATGATTTCTTTTAATATGACGTCGTCTGATAAAGCAAAACAATTCTTTGTGTGCTCATGTTGTTCTATAACAAACAACGTATAAACATCTACCCACATATATATATATATATATATATATATATATATATATATAGAGAGAGAGAGAGAGAGAGAAATACTTTAAACAACCCATTTTTAAATCGTAAAAATTAATATAAATAACAACTAATAATTAATGTAGAAATATGTTAATATATAATAATTTAATGTGAATTTAATACATTAAAAACGAACACAAGTCAATAATCACTTAAAAATATTAATTATTATAATAAAAATTTAAATATACACTAAAGAATTCGAATCGAAGTCTAATTTTATAGCACATAAAATCATTTATTCAGTGATGAATTATTTTTGATGCAGTAATCCGTAAGGATAATACAATGAAAAAGTTATCAGTTGAAATTCCTGAAATTCTCGTGAATGTTAAAATATCAGTTACCTTTTGATGAAGTGATTACGTATACAGATTGACATATTTTCGTTAATATTTTATTATAAACATTTTTTAAATTCCATGAAGATATTCGTAGAGTAAAATTTTATATTACATTTTTTTTATCACTTGTGCTGTTCGTATTTATTGTTTAATCAATAATTTTGTTATCAATTTATATTATATATATATATATATAATATATATATATATATATATATAATAATTGATATTTTATTTAGTAAAGAGTATTATTACAATTTTTATCTCAAGAAAGACTTGTTTCAATTAATTTGCGAATTATAGTCGTTTTATAAAAATATAAAACCGTTTATTTTCAATCTATGAACTGTTTTTCCTTTATTTACTTATCAATATAACAGTATTATTTATTTACAATAGTGTCATTTTTCGAAGAAAATATTTGAAAGAGTAAAATGAATTGAATTTATAAATTACTATGTATTGTAATAATCTTCTTGTAATGACAGCCATAAAATGAATCATATTAAAATTTTTGTAATCTTATATTAAATTTCCAAGAAACTCAATATTAAATTTAATAGATATACGAGATATGATTCTATATACAAAAGTTTATTTTAATTTCTTTTTTAAATATTACCGTTCCTTATATTCTTTAATAACTCGTACATTTTCTATTACAATATTAAGTAAATATATTAATATATAAACTGTGTAAATACGTTAATTCCTTCTAAACAAAAACGAAACATAAATGTTTAATATTTTTATAAAACTATATCGGAATTACTGTACAAAAAAGGAATCCAAATATAAAAAAGCATCATAATATAATAAGTACTTAACAACCATTTAATTATCTATAATTTTACCAAACGCTGGGTAAAATTTAAAACTGCACATTAACATTATTGAGTAATAAAAACCAGCTATATATTTTCTTAAAAAGTACAACTTTAATGAAGTCGAGTTAAAACCGCGTAAAATTTACGATGATCATTAACACCAGCTTGCAGCGGAATGCTGGTTTTCTCATAATGTGAACGGATGTGATTTTTCATTGTTTATTATTTTGGAAAAAATTCAGAACGACTTTGTTTTTTCATCAAATTACTTTTTAAATGTTATTTATGGATCGATTGAAACACATTAAATTCCACGAAAGCAAATCACATGACATATCATTTCTAATACTTGTAGCGCGAATCAAACGTTTTCCATATTAAATACTTATAGTAAAATAAATTACTATTAAAATTCATGAAAATAATTTCATTACTTTATGTACATACATCACATTTTTACAAACTATTGGAGTATATAATATATTCACATTAAATAAATTAAAATGAAAGTATCCCACTGGCTACGCTACTGATAATGTGATAAATTCTGACATAGGTTTAACACATTCGCTTATGCATTTTCTGAAAAACCGCGTTTCTTTTTAAGTTAATGGAATTTAAATCTGCATCCCTGTTACGAGACATTAAAGCTTTTATATAAATAAAAAAGCTTCTGTAAATTAATTCGGTTTGAATCCGTGTATACTATGTATATATATATATATATATATATATATATATATATATATATATATATATCTTTTTACGGTTTCACGGAAGGATTAACATAGAATGAGACTACAATATATCGTTTGTTGGAATAAGAACTAATTTATATTTTTTCCGTTTAATTGATATATATTATCCTTAGTCTGAATATGTATCGGTTTGTATTTTTTTTATACATATTATACTTGAAATAATAAAAATAAAAACTGTTTAATTGAAGAAGAAACATTCATCGCCTCAAAACAATTATTTATAACAATGTCGAGCATGAAAACGTTATATAAAAAAAGATACACAATCCAGATAAGAATTCAATTGATCTCAGTCTATTATCAACGACCACCCAACATTCACTAAGAGTAATTTGAACGTAACACAACAAAATAAACACGCCGTTTGCTAGAAAGACGATCTCCAATCACAAGCTCAATTTGAGCACGTTATAAAACATTCTTACAAGATTCCGGTATCCGGCGATTCATCATCGTAGCTACATCACCAGATTCCGGATCACACTGAACGATGATGGTGTTAGCGTACGGCGGAGGGGAGCGTCAACGCGCCACTGTGTCCTGCAGACAAAAACGAACCGAGCAAAAACACAAAACATAAATGAAAACTGCTCTGGCCTGATGGCCTCGACGAATATCACAGATTTTCGATGAGAGTGTTAAAGTATGTCGACGATATGTTACGTAGAATATTATAGATCACATCGTTTATTACACGGGAGGAATTTCAGACAGTTTATGAAAATAATGTCGTATTTGCTGTGTTCTATATGACAAATTCGACGAGTAAGGCGATGCTTAATCAAAGTATTAGATTCAAACTTATATATTAAACGTATAAACTGTATAAACTTATATATATATATATATATATATATATATATATATAATATTTTAAATTAAAATATTAAATTTTGATAAATGGATTATTATATACAAGGGGTTTCTTTTACTGATAAAACTAATAATTTTATTCGACTTAAAATAATAAAGTGTCTCTCTAAATTATAAACTGTAGATGAATGGAATTTATATTTATATATGTATATATATATATATATATATATATATATATATATATATATTAATATTTATATATACTAAAAATATAAAGTAAACAAGAAAGTATGTACTATTATAATGACGCGACGTTTTGTTATGGCTGACGATTAATTAAAACTTAAATAGTGTTCAAAGTTAGCCAAGAACGTCATACGTGTAGATATGTTTCATTTTATGTTAAATATTTATAAAGGCGAAAAGTTTATATAGCTTTCAGTTTGAGTTTCGAAAACTACTCAGCAAATAGTTCTCAAGTTTATATATATATATATATTTCACACAGATAAGTTATGTTACTTTAAGAGTGCATTGTGTTTTGGAGGTGTTTATTACTCCCACTCTTAAAATATTATTTTTATATTTTCATAAGTCACACACATATATACGAGTATGTATGTATATAATTATATCCATTGCTTTTAACTGATAAACATAAAACGTACAAAAATCATAAGAACTTCGTTTTTGAAAACATATAGCTTTCAAACTTTTTATTTATTCATATAAGTGCACACTCACATTCGAAAACGACAACTCGAAGTCTGTTAAGAACTTGTCAATCAATATATTCCCTACAGCCTTGCCCTTTTAACCAGTTTACATTGTTAGTAGCATGTGAAGTGTGTAAAACATTCGCTGATATTTACATCCGAAACATAGTAGAAGTATTTTAATTTTTAAAAAAAATAAGAACAGACAAATTATACAAATGTAATATTATTTGAAAATAAATACATAAAAAATATTTACTCTGTGAAATAAATGTAAGAGATACTCTTATATGTTAGTGTGTATATATATATATATATATATATATATATATAATTTAAATTTGGTTGAAGTTATTGGATATACAAGTGGAATTTAAATCGATATCAGTGTAGTATAAATTTAATAGAATCGCGTTAGAGTCAGACTTGTAAATAAATTATACTAACTTATTACAGTCTTTTACAAACTGCTAGAATGAATAATTAGATTTATAATATTAATAATATTCCTTCTCGAACAATTGTTAATACTTTAAAACTTATAATCATTTAATAGTTTGTTCGTAACTGTATTCATGAGTCTATAAGAATCTTATGACATGTGATTTAAATAGAGCATGTAGAAATTATGACAAAGTAGTTTCACAGTTTCATTCAACGAATTACATTTTTAGTCTATTATCATGTTCAATTTTAACTAGTCTCAGAATGAGCCAGCAATGAAAATAATAAAAGGAACAGAATACAACTACCATAATTTCAGATGGAAAAGAAATAAACTGTTGGTAAAAATAAAAAAAAATGCCAAGGGCTATAATTTCTTTTAAGTTACAACGATAATTGAAGAGTAGTAACATTATAAAGTAACATTTTATGAAATAAATGTTCAAAAAGAAAAATTTTTGATAAATTTATTAAAAAGTTTATATATATATATATATATATATATGAATGTATTAATATAGATGCATGTAAATGAATTATAATAAATACTTTATACTATATAATCTCTGTAAAGATATATAAAACGTGTCTTCGTTAATCCATGAACTTATATTCTCATTAAAATTTCGTATTCGCTTCTTAAATACGTTTTTTTTGTGTTACAACTTTAAAGTTTTAATTATAAAAAAAATATTACTGATGTCCTATCTCCAGCCACGTAACATAATATTCTAAGTTTCAAGTTTATGTTTTCATATTATTTACAATGTGCTTGAAAGTTATTCTAGTATCCTGTATAATAGTAGGGCATATGGGAAGAAATTATTTTAAAATATTTTTTAAATTAATTATTTGTACGCTTCTTATGTATTTATGTAATTTATTTTTTCATTTTAATTTTTTTTTATAACTATGTTTAATGGACATTGTAGTTGGGTACATAGAAGCGATGAAATTCCAAATATGAAATATTTGAAATTCATAGAGCAATTCTAGGAAAATCTGTTAATTATTTTGTTTGTTATACAAGAAAGTATTTTTAATTAACAGGGATAACTTTTTTGTAATTATTAGGATTTCATGAATTAATTTCTCTATCATAATATTTTCAGTGAGTAAGATTTAAATAAATTACCAGTTCATTTATATTATAAGGGATATTTGAAATATTTTGAACACGAAATTATATCATAGTACATTTTATTTATTAAAAAAAAATATAAAATTGAAATCCATTAATGAAATGACAATATTTTTTACGTTTCACTTGAAAAAAAATACTATGTAAAATGTAAAATAAAACAATCTATTCAAAAACTAATTCATCAAACATTAATGGTATTTCAAACACTGATTGTTCACTAATAAAAATTTTTTGATATAATAATTCATAAGGCTAATACAATGAAAAGTGGAGAAATGCCTCAAATTCTTATAAATGTTAAAACATCAGTTGCCTTCCTGTATGCTTTTAATGTTTTAATTTTTTAAAATGTATATATCTGCTTTCTATTTTAGATTTGTTTTTTTTTCATTTTAATTTTTATCTGATATATAACAAGAATTTTCCCCAGACGAATTTCAAATCGAAATGTATTTAAATTAAGGTCAAGTGCTAGATAACAAAACAATGAAAAATACTTATTATTTTATTTTTTTAAATACAAATGAACATTTGATTATCTCTGAAACGTACATGTTTTATAAAATGCAATAGATTTAAGTCTGCTGTACGAGAAAACGATGTGATTTTGTACACACACGTATTCTCTGTTGAAGTGCATGTCTGAAAACGTTGACTACGATGGTCAATATAGTATAAAACGTGAGATAGGAAACGTTTTTCTATCCTTTTTGTACTACAGTCCTGTTTTTTTGTTAAAAAAGTACATTTATTTGAGTTTCTCAAAGCGTAACTAGACAAGTTTCACATTAAGTATGATGTGAAACAATGGCAATAGGAATGAAGTTAATTTAATCTGAAATTCATCTGTAAAAAATACTTGGATTTTGTGTTCAATCTATTCAGATTTTAATATTATATATATAGAGAGAGAGAGAGAGGAGAGAGAGGGAGAGAAATAAAGGACGAGTATTTTTCTTCTTTTCGCAGAAACTCTAAATAATAAAATAAAACGAAATTCTTATTTGTATTACTCGAGATGACAATCGTTAATCACAAATAATACCTGAACTTTTTGTTCATGAATCTTCGTGCCTTTCATTGTTCGTAATACAACAAAAAAAAAAGTTTCTTTCGAAGAACGAAATATGTTTTCATTTTTCTCCTCACAACTGACTACGACTAATATAACAGAACAGGCAAAAAAAGTGCTGAAAACATTGACTCAGGTGACGACGACGATGTGAGGAATATTGTGGTGGTGAAGGAGGATCAGGGTCGTGACGCGACTGCAACACCATCAGTTCTCTCCTTCTTGTTAACATCTCGTCGTGACTCGCCCAGTGAGAATATAAGTTTCGCCATGTCGCGGGACTTGTCACTGGCTTGGCTCTCAACGACGCTGGTTGGTGTTCTTTTAACTCAATTGAAAGTAGAGAAGAGCACGCCAATTTTATGTTTTCAACGATTTGTTTAAGTGTATTTGTCTATGTGAGAACATATTTCCTATATTTTATTTATAAACGTATCTATCTCCTCGTATTTATTAATAAATATTGATGTCAAAGATATATATTTATTTAATACGAATATTTTTTTAAAATATTGAAGATGTCGCACCAAATTTCGAAATAAGGTAGATAGATAATATGAGTTTTGTCAACAGTATTTAGGAATATATTTTGAGTTATAAAATATTCACCACTGTAAAATAATTTAAACATTTTAATAATTGTTCGTAGTAACATGAATATTCATTAATTCTTAGCGAATTGTTGAATTTTTTAACTAATACCGAAAAATGTTAGTTTAAACAAGAATAAATAAATTATGTATGTATATATATATATATATAAAAATTATTTTTAGAGTCTTTATAGGTTTGATAAAAAATAGTGTAAAGATTAATATAATACTTTTTCAGAATATTTGTGATTTTTTCATATTTTTGTTATAAAACTTGTACTTTAAAGATTTTTAAAAAAATTACTACAAAAAATACTAATGATAATTTCTGTTTATATATTGTAAATATTATTTAAATAATAGATAATTAAAAATTGATGTGAGGAAAAAGAATAATAAACAATTATTAGTACTATTAAATAGTATTATCTATAAATTATACTAGTATTTAAAAATAAAATCAACATTGTCAAACTGAAATTTGCTTTTTAATCTATCTGTCTGTATGATTTATATCACAAGTTATAATATATATATATATATATATGGATATAAATAATTACAGATGGATGTAAGAAATATAGGATCTAATTAAAGTTATCATTTTTTAAAAATTTGTACACATATAACTATTTAGATATTTTAAATTAAATGTAGGAAGTATAGGCGAAACATATATTTTAATAGATTTATGAAATACTTTAGTTATGATAAAAAACATTTTTTGAAAAGAATGAACTGCACATATATCCAATTTTAAATAAAAATACACCAAAGTGTCAATTATATTTAATCAGACCGAAAGGATTTGTAATTTTTTCCTCTCTTAATATAACCTCTACTATTTCTCACAATGGGATGAACAATATTCGAACACTAAGTAATATATGTTTTCTCGTATTAACAACTATTTGTATGAAAGTAGAATTTATTATATTTAATAATGAAAAATAATCACTCCATAATTTTATTTAATTTTATCTCTGATATAAGTAAATTATATATATATATATATATATATATATATATATATATATAATTTAAATTTAACATGTACACATATAAATAAAAAAATATTTACTAGAAATGAAATCATTACTTCTCAGGTTTAGACAATTACTGATGTAATATATTGACATAAGGTTTCTGCATTCTGTCTATGTTGATCTGTATGGTCTAACTACTACCATGTAAGACCAATTGTGTCTCTAGAGAATAAGGGCTGACTTCACAATTGAATGCTTATAAGGAAAGAAAGCCATATTTTCTTACCGCGTTAACCTTAACTGAAGTTTAATCAGAAAAAGTCTATATTGTTTATTTCTAGTTTCTTATGAAACTGTTGGTCATAAAGCATAGTTTTTATATATCTATCTAATATATATATATATATATATATATATATATATATAAATTTAAAAAAAAATACAAGTTGAAAATGTACGTTTAATATATCACTTGTTTAAATATGTAATAACTATATAAAATGATTAAATTTCTAAATGCACACTGACAAAAGCAATATTTTTTAAAAGAATAATACTTGTTGAAACGAACAAAAAGTCAGTACAGATTCGCTCATATAAATACATTGAAATAGAAACTAAAAGTTTTCAAAATGCTGAATTATTTTCAATTAAAATATATTTCATATTCATCTTATTCTCTCGGCAAAGTTTTTTACGAATGAACGAAATATATCTATAGTTTACGAAATTCTATGAAATTAATACGTCGTAACCGTCGTATTTTGTTCAAGTTAACACAAGAGTTTGTGCTCGGATATAAGTATAATAAGACTACATAAAAAGCTCTAACGTACAAAGTTTTTATAGTAGCAAGTGAAAGTATTATTTTCATAAATGAAAAAAACAAAGTTAAGAATGTACATCGAGTATTCGAACTATTTCAACCGTTGTCACAATGTTATTTATATATTTAGACATCCGTTCATGTTACAAGATATTTTTTTCTTTTTGCAAAAAAAACAAACAAACGGATACAGACATAAAATGTGTACGGACTAAATAAATATTTTTATATCAAATAACAGACATATCTAGTCATAATTCAAATACGGTCCATACACCGACGTTTACCGAATTTCCTCGAACAAGTACGTCTCTGATAATGTTACCTTGTTTTATGGAGCGGAACGACTGTTGACATTATATTAGGCTTGAAAATAATTTCTTCCTCGTACATTTGTGTTGTTAGGAGAGGATATTATTTCTTCATTTTTTTTCTACTCTTCGCGTAAAAGGATAATATTTTCTAATACATTTCTCGCAACAACGATAATTTTGTTTCATGCATCGCATGTTAGAGATTAATAAAATTATATACTAATGAAAATATATCACTTCTGTATCAATTTAAATGTAGTTGCTTAGACTGAAAATAGGCACGTTTGAATATATATATTTTTATTTTTTTTAATATACTTCGGCTACACATTTTTTAAATTATATGTGTAACAGTTAAATATATTAATTTGTATGCCTGTGAATAAAGTGTACCTATTTATTTGTATTTATTTATTTTGTTATTGTTGCTTTTCTGTCTTTGTGTCTTTAAAATAACCAGTTTGAATGTATCTTTCATTTTAATACAACTTAGAATGTTAAATTTCACATTTTTACTTTAACTAAAAAAATTAATTTCAATCTAAATTTTAACTTATCAAAACTACTTGAAGATGACAGATGCTTCGAAATGTGTCGCAGAAATTAACAAGAATATCGACACACAAGCATCAAATATCTTCAAGGAAATAATATATATATATATATATATATATATATATATATATATATATATATATATGTATATATATATATATATATATTGAGAGAGAAGGGAAGAGGGAGAGAGAAACAATATATTAATATTTAATCAGTATTTTTTAAAAAAAATATCTGTGTGTATCAGAACTTGAATTTTAAGCAACACTTACATTAAAAATATTTATATAAATTGAAATAGAATTATAAATTTAATTGAAATGTAATTTTTAAGTAAACAGTATTGAATCTTATCAATTATTTATTTCAATATTACTTCAATCATTTCTATATATCTGTACTTAAAAATTATATCGTGTGAATTGGTGTTAACAGCTTTTTCTTAAACAGTTATCACTTAAAATAAAATTTAAATGAAGTATTTATTTCATTTCTCTAAAAATAAGTCTTCTATAAATAAATAAAAAATTTCTCTGCTCAAATAACAAACAAATTAAACCAACTGTTTAGTGTAGTCTTTAGAATTAAATATTCATATCTTTATCCAGAAGGATGCATCTTTTTGTCTGTTCCATCCATAAAATAATAAAACATATAAAAGTGACAGAAAATCGAGAAAAAACTAAATATAAAGTAGAATGAATTTTTATAGATTTTTTTATTGAATAAATCAATTAACTATAATTTATAGTTAAACTTATTATAAAGTAATTGAAAATTACGGTATGTATATATTTATAAAAGAGCTGATTTTCTATAAAAACATTTAAGTAGAGCGATTCTATTTAATACTTCCTGATTTCTTAAAAGACTAATTCAAATTGAAAACAAAAAAACGTAGATAGAATCTATATAGTATAGATTTACATTTGAACGGAAAACAGTAAATAAATAATAAGAAAATTTAAAATTCAATTAACGATTCGTGACTGTGTGTATTTATCTTCAAGAGGATGTTCGACCGATACATGTCACACTCTCACAAACAGACATTAAACTTAGTGAGCTTGATACAAACATTACATTGAAACATAGTAAAATGAATGTTTGGAAAATCTAGATGTATAAGAGTAGAACTAAGAGGATAAAAGCACAAAGACTTTGTGATATTATCGAATGTATTAAAAGACTCGGATGCCGTTTGACCTACTAACATTTTCAACGAACTTATTGAACATTGGAGTATTTCCGATTACATTACTAGAGATGTTTCGATATTAAATTTATTTTAACGGATTTCGTCCGCGTCATTCCAACTATGTTTTTTAATATAAATAAATGTAAGATAATGAAGTTGGATTGAAATGGATTTATAAAAAATTATTACGAATATATTTGAAGGAAAATACACGATTGGTCTCAGTTTTGTTGAAATTTAATTAAAATTAGAACAAAATTTTAACTTCTCATTTCCCAAATTAAACGTTGATGATAAAAATGTCAGTAATGAGAAATCGTGGAAAGATAGTGAACGGAAATTCAAACATATTATTCTATTGTATTTCTACAAAACACTTCACGTTAAAATATAGAAATTTTTTTTAAAAAAAGAAAAACTGTATTAAAAATATGTAATTTATCTAGATAATATTTTTTTTAATTATCAGTTACATAAATTTAAATTATTTTACAGAAAACCTCCTGGAAGTTTTTATACACAAGCTACAAATTTAAAAGCTACTAACTTAAACTACGCTTCGACATTTACTAATACCACTTTACAAGGCAGACTTCAATCTGTAGGAGTATTTTACTATTATACACTTACTACAATACCTTTAGAGAACAAAGCCACAATAGATGGTTACAACAAATGAATGATAAAATAGAAACATTCTAAAGTAGCATAAAAGCAGACTGTTGAAATGGTTTCAACATTAGCTCGTATTAAATTATAGTTTAAATAATTTATAATATAAAATAAAAGTCGAATTTATATTGAAATTATTTTTGCAACACACAAGTATATTCTTTCAAACGTTGTCTATTTTAGACAGTTACTTTCAAATTTTTTTTTAATGAAACCTTTTTTCAATAACAATTTGAAGGTTGTTAATTCTTTGAAATACAAACAGTGCCAAGTTACAAAAAAAATACAAATTTTAATAACTAGATATGATGTTTGTATATTGAGTTATGATTAGTTTTAAAAATTTGTTGATATATTTTCATACAGTTATTTATTTAGTATAATTAATTAAGCATTAAAGAACAAATTCCGAATAAATGAATTTTATTTTAATTTTAAAACTTTTATAGGTCTGATTCTGATCATTCTGATCATCAAAAAAATGATTTGTTTGAAATATAATGAATTCTTGAAACATTTCCATGACTTTTAATACATTCTTTATACATTATTTTCAATTGGATTTTCTATTAAATAAATTTATATATTTAAACAATTATTCTGATTAACTATTATATCAAATATTTACTATAATTAATTTTTTAGACGATTTTTTTATAAATATTATTTAAATTTCTGATCTCTTAAATAAAAATTTCTTTATTAAAAAAGTTACTCCTTTGATTAATCGTAATAAACAGTGGCTAAAATATTTTCCATTTGTCTATTGAAAAAAAAAATATTGATGTGAACAATACGAAAGTACATTATCACCTTCAACTATTCTCAGTGTAGATTTAACAAGGAATTTAAACGAAAATACCGGTCAACAACAACCTAATAGATGGAAACTAGTTACATGTAATGCAAACCACAATGACCACAACCGGCCATAATTGATCGCATCCAAATGCAGCCGTCTGCCACTGACCACAGCAAATGATAAAAATACCACAAGTTGCACGTTTCCCTAACTGGATAAATACCAATTCCATATAAACTTATCAAGCACTAAGTATCTGTCAAACGTTAAACAGAGCTTTGTTTCAAATAATAGTTTACTGTCATCATTTGTGAATGTTAGTTTATGGATAATGTAATATTATATTAAGATTTGTGATCATTGATAATTAACAAGTTTATTAACGAACGGACTCATTATATAAACAAAGTGTCATATTATATAGTTTTAATGAAAAGCTGACAAACTGTGATGGTTAAATCATGAAGCACTGGTTTAACTACCTAACATTATTATCAGACATCATATGTTTACATGTTTTCATATAAAACGTTTAAATAATATAGGACTTTTTGAAATTTATTTCTTTTTAAATACTTTTTCATTTCTAATAACCAATCTAATGAGAAATGTCATAAATATTTTCTATAGAGATGGTATATTTTATAAAGATAATGGATTAAACTACTTCAAAAATAAATTATAGTTTTATAAATTATAGTTTTAATTTACTAAATGATACTAATATTTAATTTTTTTATACATAATAACTTAGTTTTTAAAAAATATAAAACTATTAAGTTCTATTCAACAAAAAGGGCTGATTAATGTTATATATTTAAATATACATCATTTTTTTATAAAAAAATTTTACATAAATACACATTTGATAGAAAAAAATGTCTAAACACTGTTTAAATATTTGTTCAGTTAAAACATCCGTTATTTTTACTAAATAACACTCATTAAAACTTATAAAAATTAAACAAAGACTAAAACAGTTTAATGCAATTGAAATAAGTATAAATATTGCGATCAGTTCTTATTTATAAAATAAATATTTAATCTGAAAATATTAATCATGTCGAACAGTATTTAAAATAAATTGTGAGAAATTTAAAAAACATTATTTTGTCATTAAAGTGTTCTCAAAATGGGTTTTACAAAACATGTTATTAATTTGGATATATATATAGAGAGAGAGAGAGAACCAGATAAATAAATAGTTCAACTATTGACTACTTAGTAAAATTAAAAATGTAAAATAATTAATCAGTTCTTAGAATAAAGAACTGAATATTATGTTCAGAAAAATAAAAAAGATGGAAAAAGAGTAAATATATTTTATTTACTGTACATTTTTCCAAGATAAAAATATTTTAAAGAAAACTCATTGAACATTTCAAAGACAAAAAAAGTTTAATGATATCAATACTGGTTGCAAATGACGACATTTACATTTTACCTTCAAACTTTTATTACATCAGAAAGTTTTATATTATTATTGAAATTTTGCGCGGAGAATTGCTTCGAGATCAAGCTACCGCAGTTCAATTACAATAATAAATTTAATAAAAAAAAACTTTCAAAGGGTTACTACAAAAAGTAGGTCATTCGTTACATTTGATAGTAAAAATATATAAAGGAACTAATAAGTGAAAACAGAGTGTCTACTTACAAAAACTAACCCCGAGTATGCGGAGATTTCTTGCGATACAACTCTCCTGAAGATTTATAGCACCGCTGAGAAATTCATTCAACAGATTTCGATTAAGTTTCAAGCTTCCTGTTCCACTTTACTATTTCCCACGTGTTTTGTTTGTTGTCGACAACGTTTACATTGATTTTGTTACGCATTCTACTTAAACGTCGTGTTCTGCTTATCTCATTGCATGGAATCTTTGCATGTATATAACTGCGAAGAAAAAACAGCCATGAATTTAAAAATATTTCACGGAAATCACTTGTGATTTGTAATTTTTCAAATTTTTACATAACAAAATATGTACAGTTTATTGGATTTAGGACTTTAAACTTTACACATGGTAGTTTTTATACAAACGTATATATTTATATATATATATATATATATATATACATATGTATATATATATATAAAACAATCATACATTAAATGTCTAAGAATGAGACTGAATTGTTGAAATTTGATGAAAATGAATGAATTATTTACCCAGCGTTGAATAATCAAAGATTGAAAATGATAGGAAAGGTATTCAATCTAATTCAAGATCTGTTTAATGCCATATCTATGATGAAAATAAAATTGAAATACAAATTAATTAAAATTATAAATTAAATTTTAATTATTAGTTAACATTCTCTTATTATTTTTAATTTATTAAATACAGCAATCAAAGATTGATTCATATAATTGATTAATTAAATTTGATTTGAGCAAAATATGAGTTTCTCTCTAAATAAGTTTACCTACGAAAGAATTAGCCAGATGTTTCATATAAAAACAGTCAATAGATGATGTCAGTGAAATCTATGAAGAAAAAATTTGCCATAACACAAGTTTTTCCGATCTAGAAACTGTATAGTCTAGACAGGTGTGTTGTATAAAGTAGTTAGTTATTGTATAGTCTTCAATATTTTCATCTGTTAAGCTGATTTCACTGGATTTTGAAAAGTATTAGATAATATAAGAAGAAATCGACACATTTTATAGTGTTTAAAGCTTATATGTCTGCTATTTATATCTTGAATAAAGCATTGTATTTTTTTATTAGAAAAAACGTGTCTCTTCCTACTTCTTATTCATACATAATATTTTTCTGTCATCATAACTTTAAAATATATTTTTCAGTGTATTTTTTAATATAAAACTTATCGTTTATTTCATTTATTTATATTAAAACATTAATAAGATAATTTTCCTAAAAGCTCTTTATATATTAACAAGTAAAGATAACATTTATTTAAACAATAAATCACTTTATTACTTTTTAATTTTCTTCCACAATTTAATAAAAATCTTTTCAGTATTATCCATTTCAGATAAATGTATAAAATTTAATAACTTTTCATAAATAACTTTCTATATTTATTCATACGGAAAAAATCTTTTTAATAAATCTTTATTCTTATATTCTCCGAGAAACATTATTAAATGACTACATTTAATTTTCTTCTTAAAGTTTTTATTTTCGTTGAACTAATAACAGATTTACCTGTTTTTTTTTACTTGTCTATTCTTTGATAAAAAAATATTGAATAAAGAAGACTTTTTTTTAATAATATATATATATATATATATATATATATATATATATATATATATCTTTACATATAAATTTAATGAGAAATCAAATTAAAGTATAAAAAAGTGATGGAATTTTATATACAAAGTTGATTAGTTTTTTTATGTTTATATTTTTAATATATTATTAAATATTCTCTATAAATTACATTGTTTGTCTATGTATAAGTTAATCAGCTATAGATTTTAAGTAAAAACCATATATTATATTAAAAAATAGATAGACTTTTAAATAAAACCAAGCCGTTTTTTTAAATAAGAAAAAAGTAAGCAAACTTCGAGATTTCTTGAGTTTAATGTTAACTTGATAAAAACCTTAAGGGAATTCAAACCTTAACTCTCTGCACTTTAAATTGTAAGTTCGTTTGAAGAATAAGAATTGTAGAAGAAATGCATCTATTGACTCACTTAAAATACTTTTCGATAATGCATCTACTGAAATTCCCAAATGAATCCATTTGTAATTCAAGTGAAGGGTACTAGAAATCTGAAAGTTTGTCCAAAAGCAGGGCTACTATTTTTAATGTTTTATTTACTTAAATTGTTTCTATATAAAATAAATATAGATATTTTATATTGTAATTTTATATTTTATATAAGAAATCAGAAATTAATTTATAATAAAACTCTAATAACATACTAAACTTAATAAGAATTCATTTTTGACTTAAAATCATTATATTTTTTCTCTAAAAAGGTGATCCATTGAAATAAATGTATAATCAATAAAAAGAGCATAACAAGACACCGTATTTATTATCTTTAGTCTAACAAAGATATTTTCCATTGCCTGATAAATATTTGGCACATATAAACGGAACGAAGTAAATAAGAGTATTAATAATTGATAATATAACTCGACCATAAACGGATTTATTTTTTTAATTTCGTTATAAGCTTCCTTGTTGATCTCGTATGTGCGTTACAGATGTGTCTAGAGGCGTAACTGAGATTACAAAAGATTTTTTTTTCATTGTGCTTTCCTGAACATTTCGGTTTAAATGATTTTGTTTCTCTAAGCAATAGCATTATTTGGTCTAAAGGTCGCACACAATTAGATTGTGTTTTTATCTCTAAAGAATAGACGTGATGGTGGGAAAATTTGGTTGGATCGATGTAATACAAGAATGTGTGTAGATTTCATTGAATTTTTATCAAAGCATGATCATATTTTGTTAGGAGTTACTAAATATTATATATATATATATATAATTATTTCTACTGAAATTGACAAAAATGATTTTTTGTTCATTTTATTTAATCAATAACAATTTCTCATAAAATATTTTTTAAAATAAAATACTGAAACTGAATTATAGATATCTACCTCTGTACATAAAACATTTAATTTTTAATCATATATTTTAAAATATTTTTGATTAATAAACTGGAGTATTGTTATAAAACACCTAGTATAAAAATCAATTTATATTTCAAAAAAAAAACAGTATTTTATCTCTAGCGATACGTTTTTTATTTATTTATTTTCATTTAACAAATACATTTTAATGAAACTAATAAAATTGTAAACTTTTATTAGATAAACATTGTTAAAATCAGAAAAAAATATTAATTAATATACACATTTACTAATCAATTTGCGTTGTTATTCAATTTCACATTATTTTAAAATTTGATAATTTTCATTATAATTATATGGTGTGGATGGAAAATAAATAGACGAGGTGCCCTCGAGATATCGTTTTTTAATTTCAGTAAAAATTTGAGTTTAGTTTGAGTTCTATTAAACAAAATTTAAATTCACAATCTATAAAAATGAGTTTTGTACACTCGTATGTGCAATCTGTTGTTCAATCATTAATTAAAAATAACAATTCTAGAAAAAACACTTTTTTGTCTATAATAGAAAAATAAATGACCATTTTTACGAATTCTATTTATGTATATATGAAATACTACTCTAAGTAATTAATCAGGTGATAAAATTAAGTACTTTAACAATTTATATATTAAATTATACAATTTTTATATATACGATTCTTATATATCATAATTACACACTTTTCTTTGTTATTTAGATATTTAATATATATATATATATATATAAAATTTATTAAAAATATTTGAATTATAGAAAACGTCGAATTGAAAACATATTAAAGAAATTGAATTTTATATTTGAAAATCTGTTAATTCACAAATAGATTTTGTGTATTTTTATAACAATATATACTTCAGCGATGAATATTTTTTTGTTACAATAATGAAAAACTTCTACACAACTATTAAATGTATATTTGAACCACTAACAGCTCATTAGTTCGTTGATTTTGTAAACATATTTCTAAATGCATTGCATATTTGTATTATTTTGCAGAAGTACGCAGTGAAACCATTAAAAACAATTCATGAAACCATTGCACATACTACAAAGTTACTTGTTTTGGTTGTTTAGTGTGGTATACACAGTTGGTGCTTACAATGTATTTTATATAAAAAAAATATTTATATATATATATATATATATATATCCTACTTATTCATTGTTTACCTAATATAATTTAAATTTAACCAGAGACAAAAAAATGTAAAATTAAAGCCAAAAAAATCATTCTGTTTGCATTTCTCTTTTATTTTTATTAGTTTTTCATATTCAAGATTTAATCTATTTATTCTGCTGAACACAGTGGTATATATCAGTCTGTAAACTAATTCCAGTTTTTTTTTATTTAACTTTGTTTCAGTATCTCGCACAGATGATTCACGCAATTTAATTATAAGATAATTAAAAGTTTTTCCTATAATGAATACCAATTTACATTTTTCGTTACAGTTTGCAGTTTTTTTTCCATTCAATATTTACCACAAAAATTATTAATTATAAAAAAGTTTATATAAAATAAAATGAAACAATATAGAAATATTTTTAAAACAAAATTAAACTTCGTATATTGTGGAATATTTAATTTGGAGATACTCTAATAGGATAAGATCTTATTTGGATTGTGTTTGATTAATAATCAAGTTTACTATTTGCAAAAGAATATTAACAGTATATTAAATTGAAAAGAAGTGTTTTCAAATACTGTTTTTTATAATTAATTTCTATTTAATAATTGTTTAAAAAAATTAGTTTTCATTATATTAATTTTGAACTAAACAAATTCTTTGTACAGTTAAATAACTATCAATTTTTTAACTGGAAATGTTTCCATATGATTATTATTTTTCTTAAAAGTATTTTTTAAATCAGTTGAACAAGTTTTATTATATTATATAAATACATTTTTTATTATTATCTTTTATTATAAAATATATGTCCCTAATTGAAAAAATATGATATATATGAAAATCATGACTGTTAAAGTTTACAGGGAAAGAGCTGGAAATTCGATTTTAAGTATTTAAATAATTTGTGTGGCTTCCAGAATGATTAGTATTTGATCCAAATGAACATTCTTCTTACGAAACGATTCTTTAAAGGTTTTTATTTTGCTTATCTCTTGTTTTTGGGATACCTTGTATGTTGCTTACTGTTCCGGAAAATTATAGCTCTCATAATCATTAGTAGTCTTCTTATGATGAACTTGTTTCATATTTAGCTTCCCTTTCCTTGCTTCATTGTGTGATCTAGGAAAAACTTTTAATGGAAAAATTAACTTGCATTTAATATTAAATTAGACAATTACAAAAAGTGGGTGGATGTGTTCAATTGTTTACCTAGTTGGAATGAATTATATCTGTATATTAAATCCAATACTTTCATCAATAAAAACTTTCAAGCATTGATGTAGCAATAAAAAATAGAAACATTCTTTCCCTTTGAAATTTTTTCCACATAATTTCTGTCTCTTAAGATTTGTGCTTATAATAATTAATAGTAATATAAAATAAATACTTGAAACTCCCTATAACAAACTTTGCCTACCTCCTAATATTTTTTTTTCTTATAGAAGTATTCGTATAAATTACAGTCGACACATAATTTATAATCGAATATAATTAATCATTTTTGATTAATAGAAAATTTAATTATAAAAGAGTTCATTTTTGTGATGTTTCATTGAGTATATTGTATAATAATGAAATAATTTTATATAGATAGATTAGATAGATAGATATATATGAAATAACCTTTCAAACAAGTTTGAAATTTTCCAAATGTCTTCATTTATTCAAATAAAAAATAATGGAACTTGCTCACAATATTCTGTTCTATTTGAGATAAAGAATTTTATTTTTATCCACTCGTAAGCAATGTTTCATAAATTATACTTAAAAATGTAGATAAAGATGATAAATAGAAGAAGATAAATTTATATTTGATTATTTTTATTACACACGGCACTCACTCTATTTGTAAAATTTAATTATTTACTTCGTACTTTCTATATAGAAACGCCATGAATGTTTTATTTTTGTATACTACGAATGTTTGCAAATTTCTGATAAATTCCAAACATATTAAATATATATCACTTGTCACATATACATGTATTAGAAAACAGACAATGTGTTTTTCTATTTTCTGCTTCAATTGCTTCGTGCATGTGCAAGGCGTCTATGACAAACGACAAAAATTTCCACTTTCAAATATGTTCATTCATAAGCAAGTTACTTGCCTATGTTACATCTTGGAAATAAGGTTACTTTTATGCAAATATATACATATCTCTTTATATATAGTTTCAATAAAACTTTATAATGTAAAATATCAAGCACATGCGGTGCATTCGAAAACGTTTATTTTTATATTCAAGAGACAAACTTCATGTCGTGAATATCGTCGGTCTTGTATACGTTGTATCTATTTTGTATGTTTCGATTATACATAGAATGCAGTTTAGTGTACGTTTTTTTTCTCTAGTAGTAGTTATTTACGTGGATATTAAACGTTTAGATCTGTAATTTTCTATTTAATCTATTTTTTACTCGTCTTATAACTTTAAAACGTATTTTAAACTTATTACAGGTTTTAGAACTATTTAACTTTGATTCGATATAATTATGAAAACAACGTTTTTAAATATACAATTTATCTTTTACAAAAAACAGTAGTTTGTAAAGATTTTTATTTTCTAAGCATTTTGATTAAACCGAATAATCCCAAAAGAATTTTACAAATATTGATTGAAGTAAAAAGTTAGCAAGATAAAAAAGTTAATAAGTAAATTATTTAAAAACAATATCCACACAATTTATTTCCTTATTATAATGAAATTCTTAAATGTTTTGTTCTAAAAATGTTATCCTGATATCTTAAATATTTAAATTAATATGGCATGTAACAAATTGAATATTTTCATATAAATCAATCATAAAAAATTTTCTCTTTCTGGGCTCTAAAATATATAATCGTATATTAAATTTTTGTAAAATATCATAGCATATAATTGTTTCAATATCGAAAATATCAATTTTTCAATTATTCCTCGTACAAATATTTTACAACAGATTCAATCTCTGAGTTGTCGTATGAAAAGTTGACACATTAGTTGGGATTAAATGATTAAAGAGGTTAGTTAGGTCGACGTTTAAATAAATTGATACGGATAATAATTCTAAACGGCCCAATATTCAGAACTAGTATTAACGTAATCTGATATCACATTAGCTACACGATATAACCATAGATTTCTCTGTTGGGTATGAATACATTTGTTTTCGAAAATAAATTCCTAGAATGTACATTGTGAGAGCCAGTTATTGTACACATAGTTTGCAATAAAA
The DNA here is from genome assembly GCA_034766995.1 of Acanthacorydalis orientalis. Lineage (NCBI taxonomy): Eukaryota > Metazoa > Arthropoda > Insecta > Megaloptera > Corydalidae > Acanthacorydalis > Acanthacorydalis orientalis. The sequence continues at coordinate 29,451,189 of CM068323.1, forward strand.
TATAATTATTATAATAGGAAAACATTGTAATAGTTGGATGTGACGTTCCAATTACATTACTTTTCATAAAATATATAATAACATTTTTGATTTTATTTTAAACAAATTCTATACTTTTTATATTATTATTTATTTTTCACATTTAGTATAATAACTTATATGTATATTCTCCATATTAAAATATGTTTTACTAATTGAATAATTTCTATTCAGTTCAATATTGAATAATTTATCTCATTCATTTCAAGGTATAAATAATATTAAACAGTTAAAAAAATTATACGACTATTTTATAAGTATTTTCCTATATTTTAAATTCTTTGACGGTTATCAAAACATATAAATATAAAATGCTTGTACTTTAGCTAAGTAAAAAATTAAAAAGCAGATGTACCTTGAAATTAAATAACTGACTTTTTCCGTATCGTTGTAATAACCATGAATTTGTCTTAATTAGTAACTTATTGTTTTCTCAGTCATATACTAATTACTAAAAAGTATGAAATCTATAACTGATTTAACTAATTAATCACTCTTAAATGTGTATATAACTTAATATCAGGCGTAGAACTGAATAAAAGTAAATAATCGTTTCAAGTTTAATAAATTTTACACAATAAATGTTCATTCTCTTCTAAGAGTGTGTTCTTCGTTAGAAATTAATAAAAAATAAATTTTTGCTATTAAGTTTTCAAATTAAATTCAATTTATTATAAAGATTTCTTTGTAATTATTTTTATCTATCGTTTATATATTTTTTACCTTCTTTATTGAGTCAGTGCTTTGCAATCTCTCATCAATCTATTGTCTTTTTTTTTAAAAAAAAACTTCCTATATTCTTATGCACAGCGATAATTAAAAAAAGTCTAAATTGCAATAAAACTTCTATAACAATCCTAAAATGAAAAATAAAGCCCGACTCTTTGAAAGTGTAAATTGTTTACGCGAAAGAACACCTAAGCGATTTCATGAATTCTGTTGAAATTGTGGTTTTGCTCACGTACGGAGTTAACTTTTAATTGTAACTCAGTTGTAAAAGTAAATAGACTTTTAGGGTAAGAAAGCACGTACGTACTGTTCATAGTGTTAGTTCCGTAACGGATGTAATAGTTGTAACAAGATTGTTGTATTCAAAATAATATTCTACATGGAATGTTTTCAAAAACGACATAATGCAGTCCTTAACGTATTTAGCTTCCGTCGTATTGAACGCACACTCTCTCGGTACATATTTATTAGCTTGTCTGTTTCATTTGCATAATTGAAACGTTTGAATTATTTATTCTTCTCGACATTCAGCAATGTCTCTTTTACGACGAGATATTTTTTTTATTAATTGCTCGCTATTGATTTTTAATTTAGTTCATCTGTAATTGATATCAATTATTACTCTTGTTTCAATCATCAAAGAAATACAGACATAAATTAAAACCGGCGCTGTCGCAAAAAAAAAACGATATAGCGCGTTTTTTTTTTCAAAAGAAAAACTACACGCAGTTCTCGATAGCTGCAATCGCGGATTGATCAAAAGTAGAACTCTCGCTCGAAACACGTGAACACATGTATGTACATAACAAGCACACATGCTGTGAAGTACACGCTTTCAAAGGAGAAAATGTGCCCGTTATCTCTTGGCAAAGACTAGTCTCACAGTTGCTAGGATACTCTGACCGCGGTTTCTAATTGTGCGGCCGAGTTGGGTCTTCTTGTGCTTCAACATCATCAGATTGGTTGCGCCCGCGTCATGAAGATTTACAGAGTGCCGTAATTAATTGTGTCGTGCAGTCAGTGTAATCTTTTATCGAAAATTTACAATCGAGTTTTAAAGTTGTATGTAATCAGTAGCTTGTTATTTTGCGTTTAATATATCACGCAAATTAGTTTCTTAATAATGGAATCGTTCGTTTGAAATCATTAATATCTTATCTGTAATCATTCAGATTATTTTCTTAATGTATTTCGTCTTAGAATACACCTCGTTTGATAAACATCTATAACGAAAAAGCTCGGTATAAAATTTTTAGCTTAAGAAATGATTTTAATAAACACAGAAATAATTAACAAACTCTTAAATATCTTCACACAACAACAACCAATCAATTAGCAAATTTAATACTCAATTCAATTAGTTTAAAACTCAATTCAACAAGAGAAGAATAATTTATGAATATTAGAAACTATTGGTATTTTAAATAGATTACGAACAAAACTAATAGTATCCAAAAAATGTAATTAATTAAAAACCTAAATTTGAAGAGAACTAAAAATTAAAATAACTCGAAGAACAAGTCAACCTTATGTTAAATGAACAGCAATATCAAATTATTAGTTTGGTTAACGGCTCCCTAATTAATTCACTAGTAATTATTATTTTATCAATTTATAATAAAATCGGTTTAAAATTACACAATATGTTTTATTAAGAAGAGAGTTTCCACGTATTTGCATAATGAGATGTAATTTTGAAATTGTTTATGGTTGTTTTTAACGAATTTGAAAGCTTAAAAAGTTTTAAGCATAATTTTGAAATTAAATTGTGCTTAAATTAAAAAGTATTGTAAATATAATATTTGTATATAATATTAAATTTACTTTAGAATCTTTACTTTATAATTAAATTCGTAAGAAGATATTAGAATCAAGAGTTACCAAACTTGAACGTTAACACATTTTAATAATTTGACTGAATAATTATTTACATAAAAAGGTATTATCCTTTATTATTCAGATTATGTTTTTTATTCGCATTAATATATTACAGATTTATTTAATACTGGTTAATCACTCTCTTGAAATTCAAAATAAAATAAACCCAACTGCTCGTTTCCAAAGTAATAAATTGAAATAATATCAGTAGTGATTAATTTTGTACGTATAATTCTTTTTTATTAGATTTCATTTCTGCTAAATATCCTGCTTCTTTCAGACTTTAATTGTTTCGGAATCAATTCAAATTTCAAAGATTTTCTATTATTCCGAACACCTACGTTAGATTTCGAATACGTGACCCACATAACCATCTTGCAATTTACTATATTTTTTTTAAAAGCAATAAATTCAGCACGAAACTTTTTACCGGAACGTTGGGTCAATTATCATGAAGTGACATCTTAGCGAATAAATCTTACAGTTTCTATATGCACACATTTAAGAAACGCAATAAAAAACTCAAAGAAAAGCTTATCTGACCCTTGTCACGCCTTTTTGTATAATAGCGTGTCAGTATAGGAGATCCTAATAATACAAGCCAAAAAAAAAATAATTTAGGACGGTTCAAAGGTACTACGTTCCGGTACGACTTGAAATGAATAGGGTTGAAATATTAGACAGTGTCACAATGCTAATACGACAAGATTGATGTTGGATACATATTGTATTTTTGCACGATGGCAATGACTTGAAATTAAGAAAATTTGAGTTATCTGCATCGAATCCATAAAAACACATATATGTACATAATTATATATATATATATATATATATATATATATATATATAATAACACTTATAATCTTATAGCACTTATTACAACTGTAATAAAAATATATATTTGTTTGTACTATTTTGATACCAGATATACTAATAAATGTCAATGATCAAATATGGATAAGAGAATAATCAAAATTAAAATTTGATTCAAAGTCTGTCTTTCCCAGACCAGTTTGCACCATTGTTATATAAAACAAATAGACAATTCATAATTCAAACCAATTCAAATTCATGTAATTGGATCAATATCGAACATGATTGATTGATAAAGGAAAATTATAAATTTAAATTACCACTGTTTTATCGCCAACAAGTTAATATGATTTTTTACGGAATGAAATAAAAACGAATTGATTTCCGTTTCTATTAGACATAAAAATGACGTATACGTGCAATTATCCTGTTTTTTATACACTTAAAAAATTATTCGAGTTTTTATAGCGGCTATTAAAAAGTACAAAACGCATTTAATTAGTTTATGTCGCATATTTCGACATTCCCGTTTCAATTTACTCCATTCGTACACATTCGAACGGAACAGCATCTGAATAATTTACTTCATTGTTGTATACGTGTTTATATATATATATATATATATATATATATATATATATATATACATATGTATATATATGTATATAAATTTTAAATAAATAACGAACATATATTTCACAAATGGCATTAATTACGAGAATATCATACACATTATTTTATTCCCTCCAGGAATAATATCATGCACTATATATTTACACACGGGAAGTTAAACATATCGACGCAAGCGCACACGTACACATTTATAACAAAGAACGAAAGCGTGATGTCGTTACACGCAGTCCCTTTGACCAATTATTCGACCTGTTTTTGCGTAGCTGACACGCACATCCTCCAGCTATATATAATAATTACTATTTCCCTTATTTAGTTCTGTGATAAACTGTGACGGGGTTGAATTTAGCACGGGATCAACGCGAGCCATGACAACGATAGTGCCACATAGGTGAACGATGTGTCTAATAACGTCGTGAATTATAAAATTGCCTTTATTTCAGTCTGCCACCGTCGCAAACTGAATGGAAACATGAACGCGATTACTATTCATTTGGACTTCCATTACGCCCACGCTAATGTAATTCCAGCGAAATAATGTTCATATTCTATATAGTACAATAATTACGTGCGATGGATATGTGTGCGTATTACCTACACATTAAGCAATTATGTTTACACATATATTAATTATGAATATGGCCACACACCTATACAGATATACAACAATGATCCGAAACCGATTTTTTCATCAAAACACAAGAATTAACTTGAACGCAACCGCAAATTTTAATTCTATAATTACTGTTAATTACAACACAACAACTTTTAAAAGGTCTCATTTTATAAATCATACACACATAAACAGAAAACAACAGGATTTATTTAAACATTTAACAATTTAAACACATTGTACAGCTTTTAAAGACCTAGGCAACTTTTATAACATTTAATTTGTGATTTTCTGCTGTGCTAAGTATTTTAAAAAATCTAAACAGAAAAAGAAGAATATACGATTTTTAGTTCACTAATTATCATTTAAAACCATTAACTACACTTGTGTGTTCATATATATATATATATATATATATATATATATATATATATATATATATATATATATATATATATATAATGAACTAAATTCAATTACAGCGAAATGGTTTCAAGTTAAAGTACAACATGAAAGTTGAAACAGAGAAGGTTACCATTTATTGACCCTTCGAGATTATTGTTTCATATTAGATGACATGTATTTTAAAGTTATATTGAAATTTAACCATCCATAGTTTATCGTTACTAACCAGTCATTCATGAACAAAACTTAAATATCGATTAACTATATATTATAGTTAATTTTTGAATATGTATGCGTACACAAAATTGAAATATTTGTAAATATTTTTTTAAAATATTTCGATTCTGTTTCAACGATAGTAAAACCAATCATTGATCCATTGTTATTTCATGTAATGTTAATAGATTGATATGTTTAAAAGTCTTTATATAAATTGTCAATTATTATATCATATCTTAAGACTTTAATAACATTTTATACTGAAAACTCTTCTTCATATTTCAAGAACGTACAAGACTATGAGAAATCTAATATCAGAACCACTTATCTCTTACAGATATTTGATCGTATAATGCATGTTTATGTATCATAAAGCTATAACTTTAACAGTATCGAGGATGTCGTAATAAAATATACAACAAATGTGGACATTTCTAATTACACAGACTAATTTCATAATATACTTTCAGTCCACACGTTTGTACATACGTATGTATATGCACACATGTATACGGTGAAAAGTTGTACAAATAAATAAATTCCGAACAACATTACGTTTATCAGATTATGATGTAAAAGTTATGTAGATATAAATTGACATACATTTATGTATATATATATATATATACTATATCATTTTATTAAATTTGTTAATTAAATATGTTGACTGCTCAACTACTGAACTTTACTAACTTTAACTGCTGAATTATTTTGGAATATTTAATCAAATCCTCATTTTTTCATAAACAAATAATCAAATTACACGTGTCATAAAAATATAAAAAATTAAATGATTTTCAAACCAGTATCTCAAAAAAGAATAAAAACTGTTAATAAACCAAAAAAAACTATAAAGCTAAAATGTATAATATTATCTCTTGTTTATAAAAATGGAAGAAAATTTTCTTACTCTAAGAAATGTTCCTCTCTCTCTCTCTCTCTATATATATATAAGAAGAAATACGCATGAATAGATACGCAATTGATTTTTGTTAATAAATTGAAAAAAGAACAATTTAATTTCATTTTGAATAAAAGATCAAAAGAAATTTAAACAAGACACTCATTAATAATTTAATTTTATTCATACGTTTCCTAACCTTTGTAAAATTCTGAACCTAACGTATTTTCTTAGAAACAATTTCGATTTCAATAATTTGCATGACAAATCGTAAATTAAAGAGGAAGTAAACAGGTAATGAATAAATAAACTATCAATCAATCTTCGTCTATATGTAATTAATTCATATTGGTATTGAATGAAATAATACATTCTTGTATAAAATTACACACATTTATATTTTCCTATATAATTAGTTATTCAATCACTGCATTCAAGAAACATAATAATAATAAAAATATTAACGATTTAATACGTAAACAATAGCTAAAACATAATTGAATTTTAGTTATTCGAATAACGCTGAAAGGTTTCATTCGATTACATCCGTTTCCTTTCTTATTTTCTTTAAATAAATTACCGTCAATGCAATAAAGCATTATGCAAAAATGCTTTAAAAAAATGAAAACACAGATACAAAGTGTGCCAATTTTAATGAGTGATTGTATCGCAGTTAGGAAAGATTATCTTTTTAATTAAGAGTTAATCCTTTCATCGTATTAATGCTTAAAACAATGCAATTAAATGCACAAACTCTTCAAATCCGATTAGTTTTTGAAGTTAAAAATTAATGCTTTCAAACTGTTATTGAAAATGTAGCTCATTAAAATACTGTATCATTATTAAATAACAAAAATCAATGAAAAAAAAATTTTTAAATAATTAAACATAAAGTTTAACTGGTCCTTGTTTTATTTTATACTTGATTCCTATCAGTCTATTCATATTTGTCTGCGTAAAAGTTGATAGAGAATTAAACTGATAATATCTTTGAAAATAATTAAAACATTATCCTAATATATATAACTCAGAAACTAAAAATTATTCATTTTTCTTAAAAAAAATTATAAATTGATTCTAAAAATTAAGAACTTACAATGTATTAGAAAAATATAGAATAATACTCAAACAAATAATCATCAAAAACTAAACTAATATTTGCAATAGTATTTTTTTTGTAAAAGTTATTCTTCAATACAGATATTCAAATTATATATTTTAATAATAAATACTGCAATAATTCAATAAAATATTTTTTATTCGAGTTTTAAAATAATTAGATGTATCTTAATGTTCCAAATTTTATATATAGTGTAGACTTGTATATCTAAATTTTTTTAAGAATTTCAAATATAAACTAGAATAGAATATTTAATTCTTTTAATGAAAACTTAATGTAAATAGAGAAAATATTTTCATAAATATGTAAATTTATGAGCAGTGTTGTTGCAATGGTATTCAGATGATTAATAAACAGACTAGACTTTAATTCATTAAGAAAGTATCCTGTTGAGAAAGAATTGAAAAGAAAATTGTAAATAAACGAGAAATGTAGTAATAGTGAAATAAAAGTTTAATGTAAAGTTTTAATTTACAATATTCGTTCTAACAGCAACTGTTGTATATGTATAAGAACAGCTTGTATGGTATATATTAAATACAAAACCCATATTGTACTTTATTTGTAAAAAAAAATCAAAACACTTTTCTAAGTAAACAAAAATGTAGCAAAAATATTAAATTGTTTAATTTAATAATAATCTTTTATAAATTTATGAAATTGTTTTTAAATCCATTCTTTTTATCCGAAAAATAATTGTAATTTTTTAGAAATTTCTCAATAATTCGATTTGATTGAACTATGTTTACAGTTAAGTTGGATCATCGTATTCATTTTGTACACCGAATGATATTAACTTGATAAAAATAATCTGACATGGATAATAATTAATATTTCACTTTTGGTAAAATCATTATATTAATACACAAAAGAAAATTATTCACAACTTTTATGATTTTCATATTGCAATTATTTCTAGATAAAATTGATTTCGAAATTGATTAAACTGTTTCTTTAATAAAAGAGATATGTGGAGAATTGATTCGTTTATCAAGTAATATTTTATGCTTATTTTTCGAATCTAATTTTTATGTTCATTTATTATGAAAACACAAGTTTCTTGATTGTATCATAGTGAGTAATCTTTCTTCTTGTTATTTCTACAAACAGAACCGATTTTTGTGCTTTTACTTGTCCACGACTGCCTCTACAGTTTACTTAATGTTGTATTTAATTTTATTGGTATAATAAAAGACGTCTACCCTAACTCCAAATCGTGTCCAATAAAATTAATCTGAAGCATTCGAAATGTTTTTCCTACTTTCTGCTGCAAAAGTTCAGCATCGTAAAATAAAGTGAAAAAAGCACATACACACACACACACACAGCTTTAATTCCAAGTTACCCTGTACATAAAATACTAACCAATAAAATTATATTACATACCTGCATATATAACAAACTCATCATTCCCATATCTCATTTTAAATAACGCCATAAATATTTTCAACGATATGTTTACAACATCACGTATACGTTTACATCGAGTTTTATTGCCACAGCTACGATTATAGCAAATAAAAAATTTTTTACATCAGATTTGTATCGTATAAAAACACTGTGACTTTTTGATCACACGCTGTATATTTGTATTTAAGCGAGATCACGTATGTATTAATATTTATTATACAAACTGCTATTTTACACTGTATCTCGTTTGTATCGTTAAAGGTATCGTGGGTGCGGCATCGCGACATCCACCTGCTGACCGTCGGTCGATACACGTACACGTCGGACCAACGATTCGAGGCATTGCATGCGCCACATTCCGAAGAGTGGACGTTGAGGATACGGTATCCCCAACCAAGGGATTCGGGTATATATGAGTGTCAGATTAGTACCACACCTCCTGTGGGACATCCAGTTTATTTGACTGTCGTTGGTAAGTGCATTTAGGAGTTTATTAAAATTTATTACACAAACATACACACACACACATTGTATATTATGTAAGGCTGGAGATATGCATAAATTGTTTTCTTTTTTTACGAACACTAAATTATTATTAGTCTTCTGTAACTTGCAATTATTATCCTAAAACATCTACTTTTAATATTGGTTTTTCATAAATTCTGAAAATTAAGTAAATAAATATCAAATATCGGTCAGTCGTACACTTATATGTTTTAACTATTATAATTATATTCATTAATCAAATTTAAAATTTATTTTATAATACAGAACATCAATCATTTTCTAGCCTAAAGAATATTTCAAATAAGCTTTAGAACTAAAATTTTTTTCATTATTTTCACTCTTTAATTTCTTACACACACGTATATATATATATATATATATATATATATATATGTGTGTGTGTGTGTGTGTAAATGTGAAAAGTTTTAAGTCTCATAATAAGACATACTTATTAATAATGATAATCTAGCTGTGAATTTAATCTGTCATATAATTTAGGTCCCATATCCATTAAGAAAATAATTGTTTCATATATTATTATCCCCAGTGCGAGAGAAAATTTACATACACATACGTATATATATAAAGTCATTATTTATCTTTTTAATTCGTAGCAGTGAACTCTGAAATGTAGCTGTCTATCAATAAATAACGTACAACATTTTATATCTAGTTTTCGTTCGAATTGAGGCCATGTCAAAGCGATTATCAGCAATCAGAATATAAACTGTTATAGTATTGAGCACGTCAAACCATATTTTATCTAAAGTTCAATATATTTTTCCGCCCAAATGAATACATTACACGTACTAATTTATTTGAACATAAAAGTGTTTCCATCTCGTATTGTTACTATGTACAGAATAATTTTCAGTTTATTATGTCAAGAAAAATATTTAAAACGACACATTTTGAATATTTAAATATTGAGTTCGAAAGCATAGACTTCAAAATCAATGAATATTTGAAATTAATTTTTTTTTGTCGTATTAATATAAAATATTGTTTTGTTTTAAAGTCAAACGGCATTGATTTGATATTTTATATTAATTTTTAGTAATGCATTTGCTAATTTATTTTAATTATTGAATTTTTGAAATCTAGTGTCTTAACTGATCTCAATATTTGTTCCATTAATCTTTCTTCAGTGATTTCTATCGAAATTTATATCTACAGGGAGAGAAACAGATTAGTTATTTAGAAAAATTAATAAAGCCTTTACTCAAACATTAATACTTTAAAAATGTGTTAATTATAAAATACAGAATGTGAAATAAAATAAGAATTTAAATTAAAGTATTAATTACTGACAATTATAATGATATTCTATAAGTGACATAATTGAATAGTAAACGAAAACGTTAATTAAGAAGAAAGTATTTTATTTACCTTGTTCAATTTACAAGCACATAGACACAAACAAACTGTTTCCTTATATAAAAATACTTCCGTGAGAAATCATTTGTCGAGTTTTTCTTTCTAGCTCACGCACAAAACTCAAAATAAAACCAAACAAAAAAAGTACAAGCAAAAACAAAACAAAACAAAAAAGCACCACATGTTCTCTTCGTTAAATAAAGCTCAGCAGGTACAGAGATTTATCACAGCTAGATATGACATGAATTAAAAACAACCTGACTTAACTACATGAAGGTAGTGTGCTACAAGTAAACGGAACGAAAAGAGTCGAGTAATAAAAAAAGAAATGTCTTTTCGACACATTCGCACGACACATGTTTTCTTTCTGTCGCACGCACGACAATATATGCGCGCGTTTTATTATTCATTTGAAACATTAAAAAAGAAAAAATATATGTATGAAAAAATGTGAAAAAGCGTGCATAGTATCATAGTACTTGTTATATATATACTATTCATCTCGCTCTAAAATGAATGTTACGTTTAATCATATATTAGAAAAAATTTAATTAAAACTTTTCTCCCCTTTTCCATGCGCAAACTGAATACAAATGAAGATTACTCTTAAAATTAATAATTTTAATTATACGGATAGCAGATGCTCTGCTAACATATAAATTTATATCACGACTCACTGCAAAATATGGATAACTCTAACTCTCAAGTTGAACTAGACGGAATGAAACATTTTTCGAATAATAGTTTTACACCCATTACATTACTATTTCAATTTTACATTTAAAACGATAAGTTTTCACAGCGATTCGTGTTTCAGCTACAATTTAAATGCTGCATACTTTATTTATTTTTTTTACAATAATATTTGTTTCAATTTCTTCAACTACTCTTCACATTACTTAAAACATAAACAATTTATTCTTTTATAAAGAACTCATATACTTCAAGAACGTCAATGAAAACTGCCTAAAAGTTTAAGGATGTACTATGTTAGTAAAATTTATTCAAATAATAAATAATACAACTATTATTATAACTTTAAATATCTAGTTTTTTATTCTTTTGTTTACTGTTTTATAATACACGAAATAAACTTAATTATTTTTAAAATAAAATAATTCAATTTATTATATATATAATTTTAATTCATGTTTTGAGTTATGGTAGTAAAAATGAGATTCTTATATTTATAAAGTATATATGGAACAAAAAATATATGAACATACGTTTATATATACACACACTTAATTATACATTGTTTCTGATCATTTTTATTGTATTTTAGTGAACTTGTAGATTGAAACTCAAGCCATTTGTTGTACCATTTCATGATTCTTGATCTTGTGCTCTCTTCCCCACAGGCCCTTCTTCCCTACCTCCTTTAAGCTTACAATTACATTTTATTATCAAATGCATAATTATTTTGTATATAATTTGTTTTGTAAAAGTACTTTTGAAGAACGTAGGGATATGGAGCCCATGGGGAAATAACATAAAATTAGCCATAGTAAAACACCGATTAGATTTTAAAAGTTGAACAGAATGCATTATAAATAGAAATTCATAATCAATAGACCCAACTAATCACATCCGAAGTACAAAAAATTAAATAACTGTGTATAAGATTCACATATTCAATCACACAAAGTATTTTATTTAGTAATAAGGAAACAAACATTAAATAACGCTGCAAAAATCACTAGATTTTATTAATCTTCTCATGTATATTGTTCTATTTTCACAAAGACACTAATTTTATGCCTGTGAATTTTGTACGATAATAATAAAATATTGATGTCTTGTAGTCAAGTACTTAAATAAAATAAGCCCTATTTATATAATATTCTTTACACAGAACAATCCAACAATCTATCTGTGAAATTTTTTACACTCGTTAATAATCATCCTATATGCCATCTAGACTTCTTTCGCTAAATATTTCCACAATGAATAATTAATAGATAAACACAAAGAAATTTTCACTGAACATCTATTGATTTTATGTTAAGTAGCTTTTGATTAATTATTAATTTCATTACATAATTCATGTGTATCTTGAATATGTTATTATAAGCAGTGATTTTAATCAGATTATTATTATAATACAAGCTAATACATACTGATAAACATACCGTTTCTGTAATCAGCTTAGATATCATATGAGCCGTGTAACGAATGATGAAGAAGAGACCGATAGACAAGCAAAACATGATTATCTATATCTTGTATCATGGTTATTTGTGTCCACAAATGAAATATCTCGAATATTTCATCAGGGTTTATAATGCTTGTTTCAGAGTATTTTTCGATTTCTTTTATTTGGATGGCAAAAATAATTTTATTCTTAATATATATATATATATATATATATATATATATATATATATATATATATATATATATATATCAATAATTATAATTGTTAAATGTATTTAAAAATGTTATTTATTTTTTATCCATATCTACTGCAATAAAATTTTAATATCGATATAAATAATCTTGAAAAAAATCTTCTTGTATTTTTTAATGGTATTTACAAATTATTACATTTAAATTGTATTAATATATGTTACTATGTGAAAGAAAGGAAAATTATATCTTATAAACATTTCATGAAAAACACGAACAATTTATAACACTTTAATATACATGTATATATTTATATATGTGTGTGTGTGTATGTAAGTTATGTATGTATATAATGAAATAATTAATCAACGTTCACGTCATATTTTTCGTTTAATACAAAAGAGTGTATAAAATATTTGTATCATCTCGAAAAACTGTATTAATCAAATGTATTCGTAGAATTACAAAAATGTGTTTACTCTATCACATGAAAATGAAAAGTTATATCAGACATACATAATGTCTACTATTGTCTTTTATATTCAAAGTAAAACAAGAGTTTTATAAAAAAAAATTAACTAATGTATATATTTACATACATCTACTCTTTTAAATAGTATATATATATATATATATATATATATATATATATAAGGCCTTTGATATTTGTAAAACAAAGCTTCTAAAATTGGTAGATATTTATTTTTCAATATCTCTTTTTACATCATGTTTTCAACAAAGTTATTGTGCTCTATATAATGACATTAAATGAAGTTTATTGTCCATTTTCTGTCAAACGAATTGACAGATTTAAGGAAAATCGATACGAATATGTTCCAGTATCAAATTAAACCAGTATAGAAAATATATTGTTGCCGAACACAAAGGATTTTCTTTCATTTTTCACGTTGTAGTATTTGTAAATGGATAGATATTAAAACAGTGTTTTGATTAAAACGATTTTTTTGTAATTTTGTGTTCCTAGTAAGATGGAAACACTTTTGTAAATTCTGATTGATGTGGCTTAAATTTAATATGTTCGCATAGTATGACGGTACGTTTTTTTTTATAACAAATTAAACAGTCGTTTTATTGTTTTCGTTTATTTTTATGGATACTTCGTTAAGGAAATTGTACACACTTTTGTGCTTTATTGTCAGTGGTTTTGATTGAGGCGATATTCAAAGGATTATAAAATTAAAATTATATACTAGTCAAAAAGAAATACAATATGCATGTACACACTGAATGAAACGATCGTTCTTTTCTGTGAATTTTATCTGACTTTTTATTTTAATTTCCTTTTATAACTTGATATTAGACCCATTCGTTTACAAATACAAACTGTACATTACATTACTTTTAATATTTACTTTATTTATTGTTTCAAAATTGATTAGTGTTCTTATATGTTTATATTCATTGATTTATTCTTATTAACATAGGCATCGACTGTTTCAATTTACTTTTTTTAAAAAAATGGAACTAGTTATATGGAATTGATGAATATAAAATCATGCGCCATGTTCTTATTGATATAAATCAATGACTGTAATATCCAAAGACATATTTATTACTAGTTGAAATCATTCCAATGTATAACGATCTCTTTAAATGTATAAATGTTTTTTTTATCGAATTTTCTGTCTTTTCAGAAACGACTACAGAGATCATGGGTGGTCCGGATTTATTTATCAATGAAGGCTCAACAATCAATCTGACATGCTTGGTGCGTTATGCACCAGAACCGCCGCCAATAATGACATGGGCACATAATTCTCATGCCATCAACTTCGACTCGCCACGCGGCGGGATCAGCCTCGTGACCGAGAAGGGAGTTGTGACAAGCAGTCGCCTTCTCATCCAAAAGGCGCGTCAAGCAGACTCGGGCACATACGCGTGCGCGCCGTCCAATGCGAATGCCACCAGTGTACGCGTTCACATACTCAATGGTAAATACATACTTTTATTTAGTAAAAATATATATTTCTGATGAATATTCATGTGCACTGATCGATCGGTATACACAAAAATGTATAAAAGAAACGAGTGATTATGAAAAAACGTTTCGCACGGTTTTATACCGAATATATGGATGGCTCAGACGATAAGTCACTATTTAGTTTATAGCCAGAGGAATAATTGCGGTTTATGTACCCATTTGTTGAATTTTTTTTTGATTTTCCTAGCTGTTTTAAGTGAACCAGAACTGTCGGATGATTAACATCTAACTGTTGTACAAGCTCTAGAATTTTTGTGCATGTTTCTGATTCAAACTAACGCCTTCAGTTGATCGTTATGAACTGAAGAAGGACATCCGCGACCTTCTTCATCTTCAAGGCTCTCGTCCCCAGCACAAAAATTTTGTAATCACCATTGTATCGTACATTCCCCTAACGGTACCCACACCAAAAGCATCGTTTAGTTAACGAGCAGTTTTTGTTGCTTTACCAGCCTTTTAACTATGATCAATAATCAATTAATGAACATTGTTGATTCTTTTTACGATTTATGAAGTGTAGAAATGGATTTAGCAGAATAGTAAAAAAATATGAAACTTTTAAAAGAAGAAAAGCTTTCAATCGAGAAATGATTTATATTCCTGATCCATCCATATATCGTATCTAATAATCAGAGGTACATTAAAGTCTATGATTTGAATTCGATGTTAATTATGATTACATTTAAAATACATCTCATTTTTAATACGAATTTTAAAATAAACTACGATTTTTTGTAATAAGCCATGCCTTTTTACGATTCGGACGCGTTTTTAAATCTTTTAAATTTAATTAAATATTAAAATATTACCCATTTGAAGAAAAGCGTGCATTATTTTTTTTATATAATACTGAACTGAACTTTGTTCATTATCTAATTATTTCTCAAAGAAGACATACGGTTTTTCCCATTTATAAATATAACAAATCAATTTCCGTCTTTTTAGAAAAAAATACAGTTAAACAATTTTTTCATATTTTAAACGTGTTTTTAAATTTTATAATGAATTATTATAAAATTCAGTTGTGTGAATTAATCAAGAACATTTTTAAAAATCAAGAATCTTAAGATTAACAGAAGAAAATTTACAGGTAATATAATTATAATATATATTTTTTTAAAGTTTAAATGTAATATTTCGTATTATGATTTTAAATCAATGAAGAATAACAAACAATTATGTATACATGTATACATGATTTATTTTTTTTGAACTTTATTTCTCACATAAACAAATGTTACAAAAAAATATCATTTAATCCAAAAAAATATACGATTTGTAGATAAAAAGAAAATTGATTTTTTAAATGATTAATACTGAATTAAATTGATATTGAACATGTGTAATATATTTTTTGTTATTGTTAATAAAATAACAATAAAAAAACATTTTTTTGAACAGGTTGATTGAATCTCATTTTTTTTAAAAAAATCTTGTGTCTAGTGAAGTTCATATCATTCTATAAATAATAAATTTTAATAAAATCAACTAAAATAATATATATGTATATAATATAAATTAACTATGACTGAAATGAAATCAATCCAAGAATTAAAAGAAAATAATCCGATATAAATAAATCGTTGTCATTATTCTTTCTATAGATGCTAATCAATCATATTTAATATATTATACACCTAAATTAAACTTTATTTCTGAAAAATGTTCGAAAATAGAACAAATAATTTATATTTTCTATAATAGAAAAAAAATTCACATAAAATTAAATTATTTGTGTATTGACAGTATTTTTCTTAATAATACTGGTTCAGTTTTCTTATACAAATAAAATAAATAAGTAAAACTTTAAAGTTTCTATAGACATGTATATTTTTACATTATTTAAAGAAATAGATCCATTCAAGAAAATTAAATTTCAGTCGTGCATGTAGAATACGTTTTGATAAAATATACGAATTTAGATATATTCTGACAACATTTATATCAGTCTGAAACTTGAATGAATGACCAATGGTTAAACAAAATTAGAGACATCATTTTATTCCATTAGTATTACGAAATGCTCGCTCGGTCTTTGTTCTACCTTCGAAGATATTCACAAATAGTTTAAATTTAATACCGTTTTACACAGTTGATTGTCAAACTGATAATTATCAGGGACGGGCCTACCCTTTTACAATAAATACTATTTACCTGCCACTAACTAAAATTTATGGTTTATAAACAGGGTTTATATCTATTCATACTTCGTTATATATTCGTTTGCATAAAGGTTTCACAAGGTGATAAATATATAATTAATATTATAAATTATTACATTTCATTTAATAATAATTCTTAATATATAATTCGTTTAATTACTGTAATTAATATATCTTCGACATAAACCATATCCATAAAATTAATATCAATAATTATAGACAAGTACTTAAAGAGGTAATTAAATTATATTTATGTTGTAAACATGCAAGGGAATATAATTACATTAAAGGCTTTAATAGTTTAAAAAATCTCTTAAATAAAGCATATAATCAATTATTTTTTACTTTTACGGCTTACAAAATACAATAAATTTATATGAACTGTTAAACTTACAATACGTCTTAAAAATATTTTAATTTCATTGATATACTTATTTATTTTAATATCAATTCTTCATTTATAACATTCTTACATTTCTTGAATGTTTGCATTCAGATTAAAGCACGATATAAAAATAACGTTTACTTATATAAATACACATGAAATTATTTGTATTTATTCTATAAATATTATTTGGTATTGTTTTTAAATGTATGTAAAGAAAACATTCAAAAGAGTTTATAATTGTTTGTTAGTTTATTATTTATTTAATTTATAATTCTTTTTATTTGATACAATTCTAAATATATATTATTACATTAATAAACAAATTAAAAAACAGTTATTATTTATCATCAACAAACAGCAGGTAATCTCTCTGTTAAGATTTTTAATTTATACATTTTATTTATAACAATTTTGATACATTCTTTTTATTAAATATTAATATTAATATCATAAATGTAAATACAATTCCATTATTCGAATTAGAATAATATAGTAAAATATAGTAAAATAAAATCTAATTTTATATATATATATATATATATATACTGAAACAGTTATAAATCACGAAACATAACTTTAACATTTATATGTCAAGAATCAGTTGAAATACTTTAGATCAATTAAAAATAAATAACTCACTCAAACCATATCACAGTGAACGTGTTCTAAAGTGTAAGAGAATGAATTTTCCGAAATAATTTATTAGTCTTCTTTCCCGCCATATGCGTGGGATGTACTGTAAAAGGAATCTGATTGATACGGTTCAACAATATCATCCGTTGATTTGTAATTGATTTCGTTAGTATTTAAACACGCGACTGAAAAGCCGTCGAGAAAATCTAATCTGAATAACTTTTCCGCCTATGCCATCCTGAAAAGTCATTAAACCGATATCTTAATGGTTTCCACTATTCTCAATGAAGATTTGAAACCATTAGCAAAAACAATTCGCGTTTTCTCTGACAACAGAGACTGGTCGGGTGTCATTGATTATTATTCTTTTTTCTGTACATTCGAATAAAATGTAATCGAGCTTTTTTCTTAAATTTTATCTTATATGCTGTTTCGTAAATAAAAATCGATCGTTCGTATCAAATATGAAACATTTCTTTCATCTGTATATTCTACTTTGGTTTTTATTAAAGTATTAAGATATTTTTTGAATAATATTCTCTAGTCTCGTGTAGATATATGATTTATTTTTGGTTTATATATATATATATATATATATATGTGTGTGTGTGTGTTTGCGTGTGTATAATTCATTGTACAATACAGCAAATTATAAATTAAAATTGAATTATACGT
This sequence comes from Acanthacorydalis orientalis, assembly GCA_034766995.1. Taxonomy (NCBI): domain Eukaryota; kingdom Metazoa; phylum Arthropoda; class Insecta; order Megaloptera; family Corydalidae; genus Acanthacorydalis; species Acanthacorydalis orientalis. The sequence continues at coordinate 29,470,045 of CM068323.1, forward strand.
CCAAATGTGTGAATATCAATATGAGAGCGAACGAAAACGAAAATATTTCATGTAAGACTTTTGCGTTTAGCTTTATTGTGTAAAATGTCACCTTTGATTTATGTATCACTCAAATATGAAGAAATGTCAAGAAAGCTTTATACACAAATGTCACAAGTGAAACTAAGATATTACTTCTATAAATCATTTTTGTTTGAATTGAATTTGTGGCATGTACAATTTCTTGAAATATTTTTACATATACTGGGGCAGGCAAGCAGGCAAAAAAGTACGATTAAATAAATATATTCATTACATCGTATACATCACATTCACGTGAACATATTTCTGTATATATTATTAGGTTTAACATGTTCTAGTAACAAATTTTTAAATCTTTTTCATATTCAAACGAGAAAAGAGTATTTCGATGTAACATTTTCATATTTTACGATAAATGCAGTTACATTCATTGGACTTTTTGTATTTTATATATTATATATATGAATCAAAAATATCATATATATATATATATATATATATATATATATATCAGTTACTAATATCTAACAATCATATATCGTAGAAAATCTTCAAGATTTAAGAGTTAATCTAAAAAAACAGAAAGAAGAAGATTGATCGAAGATATATATTTAGAATAAACTCAGAAGTCAATTCTAATACAAAAACTTTACTTTTTGAAATTTAATGTAGTCGATTGAAAGAAAGATAAATATCTTATCTCTCTTACTTGGTATATATATATATATATATATATATATATATATATAATATTAATGTATTGAATATTCTAAAAATTCGATTAAAGAATATACATTAATTCAATTTATCACATATCAAATTTCCTTCTTTCCCCGATACTGTTAAATTACAGTATATTAATTAAATTATATCATACACTTTCATTAGAGGAAATACTTAACTTTGTTCTTAATTAACAACTCAATTATATCATATACTTTCCATTTACTTTTTTCATTCACTTTTTCCTACTATATTTTTCATACATATATATTTAATAATTTAATTATTAAATGTATTTATTTACTTTTTATAATTAACTGCTCACAAAGGGACGCATTTTTGGATACATTAAAATTATTACTAAATTAACATTTTGATAAAGGTTTTCACCTGTCAGATAAAAAAATATATTTAGTAAATTACGTGCCGATTTTAAACATTTTAGATCTTGTAAAAGCAATTTAATAAATTTGATTCCTGTTTTTTTATTTATAATTTTTCAAAATATTTTGCTGATAATATTTTTTTAGTAAGCAATTCATATATATATATATACATATATCAGATGATGAGCTATTTTTCTACCTAATTGGTCATCTTTGTATTCAAATTTGAAATTTCTTTTCATTCAATGAGATACAATTCTTTTGAAAATTATTATTGTATAAAAAATACATACAATAACGTTATGTAAAGATGTAATCATCGTCAGTCTCATCCAAAAGAAAATGGAGCGTTGAATATAAATTCTGTATTTACTTTGGTAACATCGAAACTGAAACATAGCTCATTAAGTCCAGTAATTTCCGACAAGAGTGAAGTCCTCTTTCATCGAAGCATTCACTCGTATTGATTGTCTGGACTTTTTTTCTACATATACTTCTTATTCCACAATCTGACCTTTTTTTAAATTTGCGATGAAATATTTTAAACATGAATATATTATATATATGTGTGTGTTTGAATGTATATTATACACATAACTCTTGTAAATTATAGACAAATTTCACGTAAATTCCATTATAGATTAAGTAATATAAATAATAGCTAACAAATGTACTTACAAGAAAAACTAATGTAACATTTTATATTCTTACCCCATGTTGTGAAATTAAAAAAAACAGTATATATTAAAGTAGAAAATACTTCTCCCTCCCCCTATGTATATAGAGAAAGGGAAAAAAAGAGAGATTTATATTTATTTTTTTCTAAATATCATATTTACAAATAAATATAACAATGATCTTTTCATCATCAAATAATATTCATTACTTGACTTCAAAATTATCTTTAGAGTTACAAAAATTGCAATTATTGAGATACTATAGTCTATTATTCAAAATTTTCATAATATTATAGTTACATCCGATTAGTTATTTTAATCTCTTTTAAAAGTTAGGACATTGATTTATATTTAGATTGTTATATTATATAAACCTTAATCATTACTAAACAATTAAGGAAGGCAAGCAGAAATAACTGTTTGTGAATCATTTAAAATATCAAAACAAAATGTATAATTCATTCTTAAGTATTTCTTAATTAATTCAAGAATATTCAAACTAAAAAAGCATCAATTTTCAATCTCGACGCTTTGTTTCGTGTTGTTTTAATTATTCTTTCTTTATTATATTTACATTTAGATACTTATAAACTATTTGGAAACAATCTTACAATTGGTGTATAAGAATTATTTTATTTATTAAAATTTCAAATTAAATTTAACTAAACAACATTAAAATATGATTAAACTTATAAAGTTTAATTATATTATTTATTTTTTAATCCTTCAAATCGAATTAATTATTATACAGCATATGAGATTAATATCACTGATATGTGAAATATAAGTAGCTTTTCAATCATATTATTATTAATAGATGATAAATAAAATCGCTTTTCTTCAATATTTAATTGTTTTAAACTTCACTTTGTTTCAATATTATATTTATTTGTATACAAACATTTTATATATTTACAAAATAGTTTGTTTAAATTATTAAATTTATAATCGTTATTATAATTATATACTTAAAATTTGATATACAAACACAGTTAATTTAAAGAATAATTAAATTGCAAACAGTGAACGAAAGGCAGTTTTAATATTATTTTAGTTATTATTAAATAAATTAATAAAATATAATTGTTTCATTTAATTCACTGTCAAAATTACTCATATGGGTTATCAAAATTTCATTATAATAATCATGAATTTGTCTTAATCACATTTAAGAGTGATTTTATCTTCTTTTACTCAATTACCGATTCTCAAGTATCGTCAGACCACCTTGAGTGAACTAACAATAATTCTCTCTTAACTATTCGACTATTTATGTAAAAAAATACAATTATTTGTTTACAATTTATTTGAATAACTATGTACAGTATATAAAAGTAACAAACATATTTACTCAAAGAGAAATAATGTCATGATTATTGATTTTTTTCATTAAATTCTTTAATACGTTATTGTGAAATATTTAGATAAACAGTGGATGTTTTGTATGAAAAATAGAAACTGTTGAAATCATTTTTTTAATTAGAAATGTAAAATAAAGATTTTCTTTGTTTAATTTTTATATTCTTTTAGGAATATATATATATATATATATATATATATATATATATATATATATATATACATATCTTAAAATGTAAATATCATCCTAGAGAGAACACTTTTTAATAATTTATTTAAATAGTTGACACTAAATTACTAAATCGTTAATAAAAGAATGCTATACACGACAATTTCCAAAAGTTACTTTACTGTAAGCAAATATTAATTGAACTTTTATGAAATTCCATGCAAATGCTTCATGGAAAAGTTATTATCAAGAGATGTATTTGCGAATATAAGACGAAACGACAAGGGTAGTAACATAAGGTTACAAGAGCGTATCTTTTCCTTACCTCCCTTTTCAATTTGTTTGATTCGTTTCAACAAGTCAACGAAAGTCACGTACCATTTAGATGTATTTCAACGATATATATATATATATATATATATATATATATCACATACGTCTCTACAAATAAAACTGTAATAATGAACGTTTTTTTACCTCTAAGTAGTTGATTCACTATGATTCATGTAGATTTTATCGTTGCTAATCTTCTAAATGTATGATAATGAGCTATATAGTAGATCTTCAGTAATGTTAACATTTTTTCGTGTTCTAGAAAGCACTAATCAATTTTTCATATTTAAATAAATACACATATTCATAAACACACACACACACACACATATATATATATATATATATATATATATATATATATATATATATATATATATATATATATGTATGATGTTATAAAAAAAACTAAATTTCGTAGAAATTTTAGTTTTTTATATATATTCTTCCCTAGTGTTACTTTTATATTTTTATTGAAATCATCTTTATATCATTTTGAAAATTATCTCAAACTTTATTGAGTTATTAACAAATTTCGTGGAAATTGATATTTACTCTTTTGACAGTATCATTATATTAACCAGTATAATTAAAATAATGACATTACATATCATTACATTAAAATTAATAACATTTAAATTTAGTACATTAATTTTAATTTTAATAAAAGAAATATACCATAGTAGTCAGTCTGAAGAATACAAAATGTAATAAAAAAATATAATTATGTCTCAAAGTTTTAAGATACAAAATATGTATTTACTGTTATTATTCAAAATACTATGGATCGATAATAAAATATATTTCAATAATTTATATACAAAAATATTTGTATTCAACAGATTGACAAAAAATATCTGATTTCATTCGACAATTTATAATGTATAATTTTTAATAAATTTCCGTTCATTTATAATGAAACTTTACAATTAAACAAACGAAACTTTACAAATTTAATTTTAATTTAAAAAACATGAATATATAATTATACATGTAATTAAATCAAAACGATTGACTATTAACTAAATATTCTGAGTAATTTGACAATTGTCATAAAATGTGTATTTTGATAACAGAAAAAATACACTATTAATTTCAATTCATAGAAATTAATAAACGATTCACACAAAAGGAGCATTTAAACCATTAGTTTGTTTTCAATACTATTCATTTTTTAAAGAGAAAATCCAATCACAGTAAATAAATAAACACTGTGTATGGTTTCTATGATCGAGAATTGATTAGTCTTTACAACTAGCGTCCTACTATAATAAACATGTCTCTTCTGTTCACTATTGAACATTCGATAATTGGAAATAACAGGTTGGATTCGATGAAATACAATATTTATTCAGTATGAACGAATAAGCTTTTAAATAATGATGTTTGAGAATAACATATATTGTGAACATATTAGATATTCATATACGAAATAATCGCTCATTGATAGTTAAAAATCAATCTGTATAAAGACCAAATTAATCATTGCACTGAATTATATTATTTTATAAATTGTATTTATATTCGAAATCAATAACTCATTTATTGACTCTATTGTGATTTTATTAAGTTAAAACTCTTATTGAAACGTTTTACGAAGTTCGTAGTTATTTATTATGAAATTTCAATTAATAAATCTTAAAAATTGTTATAACAGTTTTATAAATATTTTTATAAATTTATAAAACAATAAATCTGTTGACAACAATTTTCCATTCTTTTATTCTTTCTGATTATTTTTAATATTTAGTAGTATGACATTAGAAATTCAACATTATCTGGTTTATATTTTTCCCTTGTACCTTCCACTCTAATATCGTTTTGATACGCTCTTCATATCTTATGTGATGTCTTTTCAAATAATCTATTTTTTAAGTTATTCTATGAATTTTAATAACATTAAATGTATATATGTTTAACTGACAAAATATAAAATGAAAATATTGCTTTTCTTTCATATTTACTTATTAAATGAACAATCAGGAATTTCACACCCAAAAAAATATTTAACTATATTATATCTGTACATTCCTATTCGACTGATTATTTTAAAAATATAATAAATCAGTACAAAATCTTCTAATATTAGTAAGTGAACTGTGTACGTTAAGCAATTTGCTGACGCCTAATAAAATCCATATTATCATTTTTATCGTTCGGATAATTTAAGATGCAGGAACACTCCAGCTGAAGTGATTCAATTTTAGTGTGTTCAGCCACTAATAGCTTCTGCCGTTAACACACCTTTAAGCTCTAAATAATCAATCAATCGATCAGTTCGGTAACGGTCTCTCCACTTTAGATTTTATGTCGACCGATTGTAACCATGCACTACCTACGTGCTACATATAAATGAGCCATGTGGCCGAATGCAATTATAAATTGCTCGTTTAAAACGTTTGATCGCTGTTCGAAAAACATACTAAATATTTTAAGTATGTTATTTATTTAATATTATATATATATATATATATATATATATATACATAATAAAATACCTACTACCTATTTATGAAAAAAATACTTTCTGTTCTCTCTTCAGTACTGTGGAATCCGCTTATTATGATCACTTTAGAACTTTCAATTTTTAATAACAATAAACGGCTGATAACATTAAATAGAGAATAAAAAATCGTCATTATTCAACTCAATTTATTACAATTATGATATTTTACACAGTCTTTTCAACTAAACAGCCCACAAAATTAAACTAGAGAAATCGTAACAGGATACATAATGATGTATATGTTTATCTCCACTCACTGAAACAATATGTTTTGAAAAGATAAAGAGTACACTTCAGGAATAGATTTATTTACGTATTTTCTAAGAATTCTTGTAATACACTTATGTATAATGTAAAAGGTATGCTTTGTTAAGAAGTAAGTTTCGAAGAAAATGTCCAATTAATATCAATTTTCTAAGAATTCTTATAGTTTGTTCTCAAATGTAATTATCAGAATTGATAACAATATCGAGAAGTTTGATTATAATAGGCGGATTATTTTTAACTAATTTTATATAGAGTGTTTTGGTACTGACTGATTATGATAACAACAGCCGATTGATAACATTATCCGTGATTATAATAACCGGATTCCACTGTATTATTAAAATGATATCAACTTCTAAAGAAACAATTTCGAATGGAATATATTCTTCATTTTGGTAACAACGAGAAGCTATTTTTTCTCTACTTTTATATAATTCTTTCCCTCTGTTTATATATATATATATATATATATATAGTTTATACATATTGTTACAATAATGACGTATAATAATAACTTATTTTTTTCTGTAATTACATATATTTAAATTAAAATACGTACAACGTTCATATTCCATTTTTATCGAAATTTGGAACAAATAATTATTATATTTAAATATATTTTTTTCGGTAGAGCACATTACGTTTATATTTAAAATTAACTGAAAACTTCTGAATGGCTTTTAATCTATATATAAAAAAAATATAATAGCGTTTACTCACGTGACAAAAATATTCTCATAAAGCATATAAAACTTAATATGAATAACCGTTAAAATGAAATAAGAACGTAGGTGGCGATCGGGGGAAACAAGCGAACTCATATATCATATGGAAAAGTGATAAAGGATCTTAACGTGAGAAGTTTTCCAATGAACACTGAAATATTGACAATAAAATCAAATGCAATATAGTGTGTCACACATCCCGGTTTCATTTATTTATATTGATATTCGATGATTTATTTACAAGTGTTGTTTACATGTCGGATCGAATGAAAAATATATTCCTGTACGGGTGTGAAATTATATTTTCATTTCTTTCATTCACATTTCGGTTCGACGTTTCGTTTATGTCGACTGTTTGCATGTTTTTAGTGAATTGTTGTGTTATACGATAAAAATAGTTAAGAATGTCGAGTCGAGAACTTTCATACCAGATGTTTATTATGCTCGTAGGTCAGCGTTCACGCCTTTTTTATCGAATTGCTTGATTTAAGTTTAGTATGGCCTTAATATTTCGTAACGAAATGTTGTTGTGATTTACTAGATGCCACTTTGAGTTCGTTGTTTTATTACTTTCTTTGTAATTTTAATTACATTTTATGTTACGCACACATATATATATATATATATATATATATATATATATATATATATACATACAAAAGGATAATAAAGCTTGAATCACAAAATCTGCAGACATTATAAATACAAAATACCTAGTTTCGTACACGAATTCTTTCTCACTTAGTCCAGTTCGTATCATTCATTGACTACACATCGAAATATCTATAAATTGATTGATTAATATCCTATTTCCTGTTTCTTGCGAGTGAGCAAAGTTTGATTACTTGTGAGATTAAGATATACTGTAACGTTTATGTATCCCAAGCATACTGTTAGTGTCTCGTGAAACCTTGACCTGCGAGATAAAATGGTTTTACGGACCTATCTAATAACTCAGTAGGCAGTTCGTTTTGCTTCTATCTTAAGGAAGTATTTTATATCTTAACAAGGTCGTAGAGAATGGATCAGACTTACGGACGATTTACCCGTATAAATGGATTTATGTCGCAGATAAAAATATATTTAATCGCTCACAAATTACGTTCATTATATATATATATATATATATATATATATATATATATATATATATATATATGTATACATACATACAAAAACACGTATTGCACAAGAAAAATAAAATAACAAAGGATACAAATAGTACAACAAATATAACTCAGGAAGTATTAATTTGAAAAATGTATTTAGTTTGACTTTTATGAACGCTCTTACATACATATGTGTTTTAAAGCCATAAACTTACTGCAGAAAATGTATCTGACACATGAATGAAACAAGAAGAAATATGTCTCTATTCGTTATTGTACTATATGAAAACTTTACTTCTGAATTTATATTTCATATTTTTGTTAATGAATTAAGCATATATATATATATATATAATTCATTCAAACAAATCATAAGAATAATTTTAATTTCAATCAAATGTGTATTATATATAATTTGAAACAGTATATAAATTGTACATTTTTATTTATTTATTATACACAAATATTATCTTATGATTTTTGTTTAAAAAACTCTAAAACGCGAAAAGTATTTTAAAATTTGATTAATAAGTTAAATATCAATGATGAAGCACGTTTTTTCCATCCTTGTGATGTCGTGTGTACCAATTTTCTTTGCGTTACTTTGTAGGTCAATCATTTTTATGCATATTACAAATGATTAACACACAAATGCCATTTTCAGGTAGCTTTGAGTTTAATCTAAAATTAAATTTATTTTACTTTCTGTAATAATCTGTTTACCATAATACTGTTCAGTTCTATCGTTTTCATAATGTAGATAATCATTTTATTCATTAAAACATTTTTCGTTTCTTGAAAAATGAACTTTTATGTATACTCCTGTCATATATTAAATAGGACATGTTATATATTTAAAAAGAACTAAATATTAAAATATAGTGACAGTACTTTCACTTATTCTATGAACATTTCCACTGAAATAAATTGATAAAAAGAATTAAGACTATTCGAATACGAACAGGAAAACGACTGGAACGAAAACATGTCAGGGATGTAATTTACATAAGCAGGAAACATAATTTTGTATCTGCAAACTACAAATAGTTATACGAGTATAATCATAAATGAGCCGAGACAGTTTCACATTTTCCGGCAATCTCTAACGTGTTGCTTTGTATGAAGATGACAACGTTTATTTTAGACGAACGAACCCGGAAATTCAACATGGATATAACATTCTAATGAAGCTATTTGAATTTGATAGTTGATTGCTTTTGAAAACTTTGATGTACGGAAAATGAGTAAAATTGACAGCAATAAAGTCATTAGCGGAGTTCGTTCGTGAATTATTGACACGACTTGAAATATTTCAATGCTATCCTAAATTATGACATGCATTAACGAAATTTTCTATATATATATATATACATACATATTTTGATTAATTGAAATGTTCTGATATATTATTCTACTTGGTTTCCTTTCATAAATATTTTTCTATACTGTTAGGTGTAAATTAATCAAAATAAAAAACATCAGATGTTACAATCATATTAAACATAAAATAATACAAGTATTACCTTGAATATGATATTAATTATTTAGAACTTTTGATTTATAAAATTTAAAAATACATAACATATAAATTTTAATATTTTTGTAGATATTGTAGAAAAAATATTCAATTCACAAAATAACTACATACACACATTTTAAACTCTTTATTATTTACAATCAAATAGTTTATCATTTTTTTATTTTCTCATCTGTATTTTTATAAAAATACATATATTCTTTTCATTTTTATGATAATCACAAATTTATATGTATATATATATATATATATATATATATAAAAATAAATTATTATTCATTATAAAAAATATAAATGAACATATTCAAATTGTTTTTGTTGTAATGTAAAATAAAGCAATTACAAAATATAAAAATATAAGAAGAGATATCTAAATTTATGTAAATATTTTCAGTTTTAATTTAAATTTGGAAACTAGCTAGAGGAAAATTATTCAAATCTATTCAATTTTAATACAAGTAAAACATTACAGGGAAGCATACACAGAATCAAATATCCTATTTGTTGTTTTTGAATTAAATAAAATTAGTAATGGAAACATTAATCATCGCAAAAAATAATTAAATTGTTTGTGAGTAACAAAAAATTTTAATAATACATAATTTTTAACAATAAACATTTTTACTGTGAATATTTGTCCTTGTAAAATTATAAAATCATATATGTTATGTTATTTACAATCTATTTCGGAAAATGTATATAATTTCCTGTTAATCATTAGTACTTAACTAACATAATAAATATTCTTGATATATTTGATAAGTAAAACAAATATTTATTACAAAAATATATTTGTTTTGATGAAAAACTACAGAAATATTTTTTAAACGTAATAGTTTGGATCATGTTCAGTCAGCCAGAATAATTTCATAAATTTTGTGTGTGTATATATATGTATCCGAGAAAGCAGAATATAAATCGTGTTGAAGTTTTTAATCTTTTATTTTACACAAATGTATGTACATGTGTGTATACTTTCTTGCTGCATATGTCAGGAGATTCGTTTTTGAATCGTGTGGACGGCTTGATAATCTGAACTGTAATAGTATTAATAAATTGTAGGTGTACTGGTGTATAAGAAAAATATTTCACAATAATATCTCTTCCTAATAATCACAATTAACTATGTTTTTATGAACTGTATACATTAACATTTAAAGTCTATTAAAAGTTCAATTATGAAAATGTCTGATTCGATAACACTTTGATATTTAATAATAAAACGGTATCATATTTACAACATTAAAAATCATTATACCATTCAATCTGCTTAAACAAATGTACATATCTACTTTAATATTTTATACGAACAAATGAGGTTACTGCACCCCTACAGTAACTAGAAACGTATGCCAAATGGAAAGTCATGTACGCTGTCAAACTAAAGAATCACTAATAAGCTAAATGGAACAAATGTAATCAAATCTCGTGTCGTATTAAAGCCTCTCTCTGTATTACTCACTATTCTCTCGATAAAAACATATACTTGCAAATGTATTATTTTATTTGCAATAACTTTCAATCGAATGATTTCGAATTGTTATAATGTATAAATGTTTAAATTGAAATATTGTTCATTTGTAAAAAAAAAATCTAGATCAGAAATGTAATATTTCATTTCTCCATTTTTTTAAAATTGGTTTAATGATTGTTTCACGTCTTTGTGTTCATAAAAGGCCGGATTTGTGGTAAAAAAACGAATATTGATTTCTAAAAAAAATTCGGCTTCAAGGGGTATGAAAATCATATATATATATATATATATATATATATATGAAATTCATGGCTGAAAATCATAAATTTAAAATCTGATTTTTTTTCATTATGAATCGAATTTAATAGACATAACAAATAGGTTTCATGCGGAAAACGAAGTTTGTGATGAGAACTGTGCGATATTTTAATCGATATTCAATTTTATGTTCAGTTTTAAGCTTATTCTGACCACAAAAATACTTTCCAGTGGTTTAAAATTGGTTTAATGGCTGCTTCACGTCTTTATGTTCATAAAAGATCACATTCGTGGTAAAAAAATGAAAATTGATTTCAAAAAATTTTTCGGCTAAAACTTAAGGGGTATACCTTGACGTTTTTTTGGGCCGAAAATCGAAAATCTAAAAAATGAATTCTTTTCACTATAGATCGAATCTATTAGACATAACAAATAGGTTTCATGCGAAAAATGAAGCTTGGGATGAGAATTGTGCGATATTTTAATCAATATTCGATTTTATGTTCATTTCTAAGCTTATTCCGCCCAGAAAAAAATACTTTCTAAGGGTTTAAAATTGGTTTAATACTTATTCACGTCTTTATATTCATAAAAGACCACATTTGTGGTAAAAAAATTAAAATCGAGTTCTAAAAATTTTTCGGCCAAAATCCAAGGGGTATACCTTGACGTTTTTTTGGGCCGAAAATCGAAAGTCTGAAAACTGAATGTTTTTCTATATAGATCGAATCTAATAGACATAACAAATATGTTTCACACAAAAATCGAAGCATGGGACGAGAATTGTGCGATATTTTAATCGATATTCGATTTTAAGTTCAGTTCTAAGTTTATTCCGGTCACAAAAAATACTTTTTACTAGTTTAAAATTTATTTAATACTTATTTCAAGTCTGTACTCATGAAAGATCACATTCTTGGTATAAAAACGAAAATTGATTTCTAAAAAAGCTTGGAATAAAAATTATACCATATTTGAATCTATATTCAATTTTATGTTCAATTCTAAGCTAATTCCGCACAGAAAAATACTTTTTAGGAGTTAAAAATGGTTCAATACTCGTTTCACATCTTTATGTTCATAAATGATCGAATTGGTGGTAAAAAAACACAAAATTTTATTATAAAAATTTTTCTGCTAAAATCCAAGGGGTACCTTGAAGTTTTTTCAGCTAATAATCAAAAATCTAAAAACTGAATTTTTTCACCACAGCTAGGTTAATACGCCCCTGTTTATATATATATATATACATATATATATATATATATATATATATATATATATATGAACCCTGTATATAAATGGATCAAACCCACTAGTAGTAATGTACGAAATTACATTAATGACTTACGAATTCAGTATTAAATTGAGTAATATTTAAATGGAGCCTCGACGGTCAAACCGAACGTGTGTGGTCGCCGATCGGGATAGAATTTTTTTATGTTAACAAAATATTACATTTTCGAAATTCAAACATAACTGATACGCGTCAATTGAACCATCAGATTAAACTCGTATAAAATTGGATGCTATTATTGACACAAGACTTAAAAACGTTCCGCTTGGTCGACAGACCTTTAAACTTTTATTTTGAAAAGCGGGTAACCTTTTTCAAAGGCGTCGTCGTGGTCCGCTACCGTTCTTTTTTTCTTCGTGTCTGTAGAGTAAAAAAAGCGTACTCTTGTGACGCTCAATTTTGTTCTCTGTTCATCTTTGAGTTCGCAGGTTATTCTCATCTTTATGTTTAGTGATCCAGATCAAAGGCATACATGATACACACGTTATTCGGTTTTCTGTGTAATAAACAACGGTTTGTTCAATTCATGATGTGAATCGATAATGGTGTGTCCGTCAGTGAGACATAAAACAGTTTAAAAAAACATATTGATACCACAAGACATAATATTTATTTAATACTTTATTTCTTTTTTCAATTCAATAATCTGCTTTCACTTGAAACGTATAAATAAGCACATGAATGTATTTTTATATGTGTATATATATATATATATATATATTTATATATGTGTGTATGTGTGTGTATACAATATACAACCATTTTATACATGGGATTGAATAATGTTAACATTTAGACACATTTATTTGTTGATGATTATTTTTCAGAAGCATATTCTTAAACCTTCTATATTTTTTTTGCCGAACAGAATTAAACTATTAACTTATCTGTTCAATTCTATATTTGTTTATAATTGAATTAATTTACTATTTATTTCTAATAAAAAAATATTTTTCTAGTAATTTTATGTATTCAATGTAGTTTCATAAAATCTGTTCTATGTATTTTTTAAACTAATTAACTTCTGAAAATAAGTATAAATAATTATAAGAGATTTAAAAGAACAAGAAATCGATACTCGCAGAAACTTTTATAAACATGAGATTTAATTTTAAAGAAATACACGAGTGTTCTCATACAATTACAAAGAAAATATCCGAGATTCTCGGAAAAACCCTAAAGAAAATTTCCATTTCCATAAATAATTAAAGTTGAAAAATCCAAAACTCTAACGAACTGTAAAAAAAAGAACGAAGTAATTTAAAAGTAAATTTTCACTTACAGTGTTTCAGTTGCAATGAAAATTTCCAACACTCGTCTTATATTTGTATTCTCTGACGTGAACTTCTATCGAACATTTTACAAACAAACAAACAACGTATCGAAATGTGACACAAAAGTTATGATCATTTCAGTAATAAAAATGTAATCGCGTTTCGAATGTCCTTTTGTCATTTTTCAACACATTTAGACACGTTAAATATCGTATTTATTTGACTTTTTATATGAAAAATAATGCGCGGCTGTATATGTGTTACGAAAACATTTAGAGTCGTTAACACGCAAAAAATGTGTAAATAACACTCCGAGACCTTGATAGTATAATCACGATGTGTTATTTATACAGTCTGATGAATTTAAGAGTGTGTTTAAAATTTGCATAATGCGCCAGTTGTTTTTAACTAAATGATGTGATTTTCATCTCCGTGAACTCGGTACACATTCTTACAAAACTTTGCCGGAGGTTTAATGGTTGCGCAGCATGAATTTTCATGCCAGCTCTTGCCGAACAATACGATGAAACGCTCTGTTTTATGTTTGATTAAAAAATAGAATGTATTGCTGCATACGATTTGTGTAATTGATAAATGTTATTGTTATGATATTTACCTTAAAGATTAAATTGCTTGTTAGTGTTGAATATAATTATTAAGATACTAGAATTTATGGCATACAGTCGCGTTTCATTCGCATGTTAAGAAATGTAAGCGTTCGTTAGCGTACATAAACAGATTTATATTAAAGTCTAGCGACGTTAATCAAAGTTTCAATTGAAAATAACAATTATTTTTTATTGGTGTACTGGCAAGATTATTTCAAACAAATTATAGTTCAGAGACTTACTATAAAATGTCAAATCGGATTTTATTAATATAATACTATAAATACGTCTCACTTCTTTTTAAGAAACTGAAACAGTTGCATATAAATGTTGTATTTTAATATTGAGAATTATTTTATTGTTTTAATTACAAAAATGAAGCATATTTCTAAATTATTAATGAATCGAGATATTAAACATGTTTTATTCTGTATCGATTTTCAAAAAAATGAAAATAATTCATTATTTGTTATTTTCTATTCATTACAAAAGGGAACTCTTTCTCAAAATGATTTTTATCACACAGTTTTATTTTAAACGTTTTCAGTTTTTTATTTTACCTTTATTTTTTTATTTTTGTAAGTATTTAGTGAAAAAAATATTTCTATTGTTCAGTATACATATTTATACATATAGAATCAATATATACTTTATAAGTTTCCAAAAAATGGGTTATAAATAATTGTATTTTGAAATTATTTTCCGCTTGCAGAGAAAATATTAATTTTAACAATTAATTTAAAAAAAAGTCTTTCTGAAGTAAACAATATAAACGAATGAGAAACATTAAAAATCGTATCAAATGAATAAGAAACTGTCGAGATCATCTTCATAAAATAATAAATAAACATAATAAAATTATAAATTCAATACAAAAAAATTTAAAACATAAAAATAAAATTAATAATTCATATAAATCTATAAGATAACCCTATATAAAAAAAAATATCAATTTAATCATTTTTTTAAAATCAGAATTCATTTTATTAAAAGATCACTTAAATTGTCTGTTAATACAATGTAAAAAAGACTAGAGATTAAACATAAAATGATCAAAGCTAATATTTGACAGGTTTTTAAACGTATTTTTAGTAAAAATAGTTTTCGCTATAACTGTACATTTAATAAAAAAAATTGACATATTTTATTTATCGTGTTGTATTATAAAAGTAAATATTTAAATATTGAATCATCTTCGATCTTGAAAATAATTAATATCAAACTGTAATGATAAGAGTAAGAGTTTTTTTTTAAAAAAAATAAAGAAATTGAATGGATATTTGAATATCCGAATTTATTCGAATCTGTTTATAACTCTTCAATTATTTTCAGATATTTAAGTTATGAAGAAAGCTAATTACATTGAACGTCGAGTATAAATCGTCTCTCTGCATGATATTTAGTAATCAGTAAGATTTTATACATTAATCGATATGTTGTTACAGGGGAACATCCAGCTGCCATGTATCATGGACTAGGCTACAGGCTAAGAAGTACATTACTACTTTCAACATTCCTCCCATCAATTTTACAAATAATTCAAAAAAAGTTCACGTGCACAATTCTCACGTAGTACAAATGACCAATTCGTTAAATGATTAATACATAAAAAAAAGTTTTCGATCAATATGTGAAGTATGATAAATATATATTTAATTTCAGCCAAAACGATAACAACAATAACAAAAAATATAAACATAAATTGGCACATAATTAAAATATATATATATATTTTAACTCGTACGAGACAATATTTTCATCCTGAATTACGATTGGGACAGTGGACATATATTCGTGATGTCATGTTTTATATTACCTGTGAAACATTTAAATTCAACTTATCAATATATTGTGAACGTTTCATTAGAAAAAATTTCATATGTAAGATGCAGCACTGTTTGTTAACGTATAATATATATTTTTATGAGAAAGTATCTGAGATATTCTGTTCAAACAATATATCAGATTTACATTTAAATAGCTCAATAAAATAATACAATTGTCTTTAAAATGTGAACGTTGTGTTTTTGGAGTAAACATCGTTTAAAACAATTTTTTAACAAAATGTTCAGCGTGCGTTTCTATTGAAATCAGTTAAAATGACCAAATTATAAATCAAAATGACACTAAATAATTTTTAAAACCACTAGTGACAAACCGATTAATTGGATTATATTTTGACAGTGTTTTCCATATGAATTGATATATGTTAGTTTTATGACAGATCTCATACGATTTATTGCAGGAATATTTACAATTTAACATGTTCTGTTTTGCACATTTCTATACTTGTACTTTTACGTTTACTTTAATAATTGTCAAACGATTTTAATTATTTTTCAGATAAAACGTGCGGTTCAAAACAGGTTTATGTCAATCAAATGATTGATATGTTTGTCTAAGTATCAGTAATCATTTACACAAATATATTTTATATCACTTTATTGTCGATACAATTTCCAATAAAATAAAGCTTCTAATTATTTTTTTAACTACTTTCTCAACTATATATATATATATATATAGAAGCTTTCCAATATATTTTAAAAAAAACGTTATTTGATCCAACAAATATTAATTTAATTTAATTACATTTTAATTATATTAAATTGAATTTTTTACATAAAAATATTATGAAATATTTTTTAATTAAACTTTTTCAAACTGGTTATTAAAATGTCTATCTGTTCATATTAATCTATTGTACTAAAATTTGAGAATATAAATTAAATAAAATGTATTTTTAGTGTAATTGTTCGATTAAATATTCGATTCTTCGATCACTATTCTTATTAGTTTTGTGATTATTTATCACTTATTTTATGTTATAGATATAAATTTAATATTAATAATAGAAATAATAATTACTTTTATTCATAATTACGGAACAAAATGATAAGTTTTAAATTGTATTCATTTATTGATATTTATATTGAATTTTTTTATATTCTAACATTTTTTCAAATTTTAATCGAACTGACAATTTAATAAAGTTGTAAAATATCTGGTAAGAGTTATATAGTTTACTTAATTACTTAAATATTATTATTATAAAGTTCGAATGATAAAATTGTGTAGTAAATTAATTATATTGTTTTCATTTCTAACATTTTAGAATTTAATTTTTGTTTACTTGATTTTTTTCAATATTAAATCAAGTTTTATTAATAAAATCTCTTAATAAACTTTCGTCACGTTTCAAACAAACTTTTAGATATGCTACTTAACGGAACAGACTTACAATTTATTTATAATCATGAAATATATTTTTTTAAAAATACAAAACAGATAACATGACACAATTTATAAAATTTTATAATCTTATCAAACGTCTAAGAAAAAAGAAACATAGTTTCTATTCGATAGAAAAATGTAGATAAGTTCTTTAATTATTTATTTTGCGATTTTTTAATTTTCAACTCTTTTTATTTTCGACTGATATTTCTCCTTCACGCTCGACAAAATAAAACTTTTGATGAATAATATAAATGATCGATAAGTTGTGTTATTACAAAAATATTCAGTATCAGTTAGTAATTTCCTAGAATCAATATTTAATATACTTTTCTTAATATTCCTTGCTTTTAATATATTTAGGCTCTGCAAATCTTTAAATTTCATCTTCTTATATATATATATATATATATATATATATATATATATAAGACAGAAAAACAGACAATCGTTCTAATGATATAAAGAATCTTACAAACAAATAATTCTTAAAAAACATAAAATATTACATTTCTCCCATCAATCTGAAACACAATCGATCTGAAGAAGTGTTCGTAGCGTTCAACTGAAAATAAACGGAAATAAACAGATATAAAGTCTGTTTTTCTGTTCGAAACGAAACTCGTGAATTAGTATTTCAATAAAGTTGTTATACAGTTTCGTTAAATGAATGCATGTTTTTTCTTGACAAAATGTTTCATTCGAAATTGTTCGCAACGTTTTACAATAAAACATCAAGATATTTGATTTCATGTAAATCAAAATTATCATACTTTTAAATGAGACTTTATTTACTTTGCAAACACTTTTGCATAAATTTCTAAATTATTATATTTCATTTAGTCATCGAGTAAATATTAATGTTGCACACTGAGATTCTTAAACTCCATTCCATACACTTCTAGCTTTATATATATAAACTTTTAGAAGAATAATTCCTTAATGAAAGACAAATTGACGTAGATATTTACATAACTTCAAATATTTTTGTGTACATACATATATATATATATATATATATATATATGTATATATATATATATATGATGTTTTCAGTCATACACCTCAATGATGATACAAACTGTTAAATTTGTTTAAGGGAGAGTATGTTAAATTTGATATTTTATTATTCGTTTGCTTGACATTTGTTGCGATAGTTTCATTCTACCTGTTTACTTAGTACAGAAATTATCAACAGAGCTGTAACAAAATATTTATTTATCCTAATTACATCTACTGTTTATTATTATCATTCAAAATTCACAAAGTTAGTAAGACAACAACAATATTTGTATTTAATATGTTACATAACGTCCAAGTTTATTTTAAATATTTGTAATGATTTCAATAAATAATTGTAGCGATAGGAATGAAAATTTATATTTTTAGAATATCATTAAGTATTTTTTCTATATATATTTTCTTATATGCATACATATATATATATATATATATATATATATTTATATATATATTTGAGTGTGTGTGTATAATTTAAATACCTGCAAGTAAGGTTCTGCTTCAGGCAACTGAAAATATATACTTTTTTAATCTAGATTGAACTACTCTTACAAATATTTTCCGTCGCACTGGATTTCAGTTTGACGTATTTCTATAGATTATTGAAAGAATCGTAGAAGATTGTTGAGATAGATATAGACTGTTATTAAACTTGGAAACATTCGTTATACATATGTTCGAAGCTTACATATTCCTGATATAGCAGATTTAACGAAAGATGTGCTCGTGTATGTATGTGTGTCGGGCAATTTTCTTTTTAGAATCCATATTTATTTAATCGTTCAATTAAATAGTACATTTTTTGATTATTTTTTTTATTAAAAGAGCATTTATTTATATATTTTGTTTCTTGGACTTCTAGACTGTATCATATATGCAGACAGCCTGTTTAATTTATTTTAAATAACAATAAATATTACATAAATTGAAAAAAATAATCTAATATTATTTTCATCAAAATGAATGTATATTTATTTTTTTATAAAAAAATATGAATGCACAGAAAAGCTTTACTATTACAATCATGTTCAAAATAATAACTTTCTGAAATGTATGGGTATTTAATTAAATTTGCAAACGTTCAAAAGCTATCTACATTTTATAAAAAAAAAACGGTAACAATATTCTCGTTTGACTGGCAGGGAATATTAATATTTCATTTGATTATACAAATTGAAAACCATTTTTTTGTTACAAATAAATTAAAAAAACTGCACTTAAAGTACATGATAAAAAATGTCAGTACGTTTATTATATTTATGAAGAAACTTAAAATCCGAAATATTTTGAGGCACGTATCCTAACTATCCTTTTTAACATATATATATATATATATATATAAATATATATGTATATATATATATACACGTATATATACGAGCTAAAAATGAATTATTGAATTTATATTATTCAAAAAACAGGTCTGTTGAAACACAGTACAATTCAAATATTCTAAAAATCTGTACTATATTTATTTAAGAATATTTCTTTGGAAAAAAAATTGTATTCATAGACTTACAAAAAATATTATTTTATTCGATCTTATATTTTTATTAACAGCAAGAAAAATTGATATATTGAATTTGATACTTTTTACGATAATAACTCTCATCTAGGTATGATGAGAATACGTATACAGACTATAATTTATGATTATTTCTTAGATTTACTATATATATATATATTAAATATGTTATGAACACCCATATTATTTATTACAAAATATATAAAAAAATGGTTATTGAATCTGAATTTATTTGAATTTATACCTATTTATAAACAGTAAAAATCTATATTAACTCTTTTAACAAATATTTTTTCAACTTATTATTTTCAAATATTTATTCATAGTTTAAAATACATGAAATTTAAAAAATATATTTGTTCACATAGTATATATATATATATACAATACTTAAACTTTCTGGAAGCTTATTGTAAAATGTTTTCAAAATATCAGTTTAAAATCTAATATTGTTAACAAGTTTTTCTTATAACTTCCTGAAATTGAAGAGATTCATCGCTATTTCAATAGTAATTTATTTTTACTTATTGTATATTCCTAGAATTATTTTTCCTATAAAATTTATAACAATTTCTTAGATATGTTTATACGACTACTTAACAATCTTTAACTTTAAATTGAATCATTCAAATTTCATATCGTTTGATTTCATAGAATTATTATTATGTATATATATATATATATACATATATATATATATATATATATATATATATGTATATGTAATAATATTATAATTAATTCTTTGAAATCCAATATATTAAAAAATCTAAACATTTTTTCTTATTGAAATAAATACCTTTACTTATTATTTTTTTAATCGAATGATCATTCAATTTTATGAAATGATTAAAGAGTTATATGTTACATATATATATATATAAACCTATGTGTATGTTAAAAAAAAGAAAATGTCATTGAAGATATAAATACGTCTTTATATTTTTTTCTGTTCGTCGAAATACATCTTAAATAACAATCATTGGATTTTTTCTTGTTAGCTATATTTGAATGCAATGTACAAATAAGTTGACATAAAATACATTTTAATTTCTGAGAATAAGTATTTATATACTCTGCAATAGTAAGAATAGCTTTTAACAATTTTGTTATATTTTGTAAAAAGATGTCTCAATGGGAAGACACCTTTTTCATCTATTTTAAATTCAATACCTTTTTCTCTTAGTATTAATTTTCTTTATTCTGATAATCTCTTTCTACTGTAACTGTTTAGATTAATTCATATATAATCGTTTCGTATATTTCATACTTTTCAATGACAAGCTTTATACATTTTATATTTATACACATTAAACAATATTCCAAGAATATTTTTGTGCAAATATATATATATATAGATAGATAGATAGATATATCTTAGAGTTATATGTCTTTTAAAAAATAGTACAAAGGTGGAAAAAAATTACAAGGTTCTTTCATTCAAGGATTGAATATAAAATTTCAAACCAACTCACAAAAATGTAGAAATAAAATATAATAGTATATATAAGTCACATGACATTCTATATGTGTAAATGATTACTGATTACTAAAACACAAATAAATTCCCTTATTAAATTAATTTAGAAAATAATTTATATGTATGTGAATCGTTTTTAAACAAGAACGTACGTATTTTTATCCAAATATCGAAAATCGTTTAAAGAAAATATTTATTCATGCAGAAAAAACATTTAATATTTTTTTTATCAATTTTTTAAATGAAATACATTTTTCATAAATGAAGAAAGTCATAATAATTTGTTTTCTTTATGTTGTATATAAGAAATAATTAATTTTTTTTTATATTGAATGAGTTATAAAGGAAACAAATTATAAAATAAAATATATTACAACCAGCGACGGAGGAGACATTTAAGTCATAAATAAACAAATATGTTTATTTACATATATATATATATATATATATATGTAGTACATGTATATGTTTTAATGTATAAATTCATCTAATGAAAATGTACGTTTGTATATGAAATATACAACATGAAAATTTATGGATTCATAAAACGTTGTCGTCGAAGTGACAAAATTCCAACTAATATATATATATATATATATATATATATATATATAAAATATATACATATATATATATATATATATATATATATATATAAAATATATACATATATATATATATGCATATATATATATTAACGTTGTGAATTATTTATACTTTTAATGAGTTTCGGTGTTTTGTACAAACACAGGAAAATTATCGGCATGCCATGATTAACGGGCAACGGGCATTTGCATGTCGAATACATAATTAATGCGAAAATGAGCATGGCTTTTGTGGCTCAACAGGGATGAGTCGCAACCTGACAAACAGCGAACAAAGATAAATGGGACTAATATGCGAGCGCGCCATTTTATTATTATCCCAATATCCGATCATAATTGGAAATTTGTACATATCAAAAAAAAAAAAATTATAAGTATATAAATAAAACGTTGTGTAAAGAATGCGTGAGTGTGAGATTGTTCTGCTCGTACATATGTCCTATAATCAGAAAAAAAGCATCAGTTGTTGTCTTTGATCGTGCAGGAGTGGAATTCGGACATTCTGTCGAACATAGAATGGATTTTTATAACAAAAAATCTGTTTGATTTGTATATCGGTTTCGTTGTTTATTGCTCTATTTCAGATTCTTATGAACTTCGAAGCAAATACTTCTATTGATTACTTATTATGTTTTTAATAATTTAAACATTTATTTTTTTTAAATATTCATTTAATATATTGATTAGTTTTAATTATCTTCAACGAAATACTTAGAATTCGGATCTTTTCAAACATCTACTAAATGTATTAATTCATAAGAGAGTATTTAAATTGGCATACATCTTAACATATTAAGTAAATGTTTGCAAATCTAATGAAATAGTTTAAATAATTATATATTGAACAATATTTAAATGTTTGAAATTTATTTCATTTTCATATATAAAAGAATATTCGATTTAAATAATGTATATCATTTTATAGTTACTGGATTTATCTGCAAAACAATAATTATTCAATAATAATAATAATTATAAAAAGAAAACACTTTCTTACAACATCAAATCAAATGATAAGAGTTTCAATAACAAACCAGTCTTTTTTTATTCGTTTCTCTCCTCAGTCTCTTTATAAAAGTTTACATTGAAGAATGCAATAGTTTTCAGGATACAAGAATGCAGTTCATTCCATGCATGATCGCCTGTATGATAGAATGAACATTCATGAATCAACTTTTCACATTTTCTAACTCAATTTTCGATGCACGAGCATTCTTTTCACAGAAGGAAAAGAAGTTATGAACTGAACATTTTCATTTATGTAAATAGAAGTATTAACAAAAAACACAAATAATTTATATAAATTAATAATACTTCTAAAAATTACCATACTTTCCTTAACTGGTCATGTATTCTTTAACTGAAATGAAATTTCGAACGATCTGTTATCACCATATCCTTTCAATATTGATTTTTAAGGTTTCAATACGTGTATCCATTTGAATGAGACGTGCATATTTTCATCCACTGTTTCCATGTTGATATTCTGTTAACTTCTCAGTGATACATCGACTTTTTTAACCTGATTTATACAGTCATTCCTTTTTTCTCCATCACTGCACACGATAGATGTCCAGTTATTTCCGCATCTCGCAGATAACTCAGTCCTGCTATAAATTAAAAAAAAAATCTAAAAAAATGTAACGCGTGAAGGACAATGTTCTTTATGAAAGTGTTTTTTCAATGATATACATTTATTCTATGTGTAATTTATTATATATATATAAATATTTGTTTTTAATTTAAGCCTTTTTCATTAACAATATATTTAATAATATTTTAATTTCGGATATTTCTCGAAAAACTTCATTTATAATATTACTATTTATATGAAGAATATTAAATTAATAATTTATTTATTTCCTTATTATATAGAATTATATTTTAATCATTAAGTACAATGATTCTATAAGATAAGAAATAAAAATAAAATCGAATAATTAAACTTTTTTTGTTATTCATAGAAAAATCAATCAATCATTTTGTATTCTCTTTTTAGGAGGTATTTTTCCGAAAGATAATCAAACATTAATAATTTCATTACTTTATTTCTTTTAAAAAGAACGATCTTATGTACGATCTTGAAATTTGACATCTATACTCATGTGTAAACACTTATCTGTCTATTTATCTTTTTGTGACAATAAAAATAAAATATGTTTAAAAATCATCAAACTCAGACAGTTTGTCTAGTTCAGCTCTTAATAGTCTAGTGTAGTCAATTTATTCTTTTTATATATCAGTAATTATTTTCTCCTTGTCTTAATATATTTATTAAATTATGTTAGATGAAATATTTGATTTTTTAATGAGTAAAATATGTATATTTGTATATTTAATTGAAAATAATAGAATCTTTTAATAGATTGTAAAAAAAAACGCACAGTAATTATTTAAACGACGCATTCTATTTCGACAGAATTGAGAATACCAGCTTAAGATAGAATCGAAACTAATGTTCCTTGTAAAAATAATCCTTACAAAGACACAGTCGATGCTTTTTCACTGTATACTTTTCAGTTTATATACTTGCTGTCTATATAACAATGTATTTAATAGGTAGATATGAAAATGATTTTTTTTATTCATATTGTAAGTTCCAGAAAGACTTGAGAATTGAAATTGAGAAAACCGACATTAATGCGTTTCAAAAAAAATAAAATAAAAACAACATATGAATGAATTTGAGTCAAATGGTATAGAAATAAAATAGAATACCCAGTAAAAGATACATTTTGAAACAAATGTAAACAATTCCGAATATTTGTAGCATTTTTTCACATATTTCAGTGTGATATATATAATTACTCGAATGATAAAAAATAAGAAAAGAATATATATATATATATACATAAGTTTATTATAAACATGTAAATATTAGGCTTTTAAAATTTTTGATTAGTATAAAAATATTATTTGATTTATATTTTTGTTATTTTGAAGGATGTGTTGTTCTATTTAAGAAAGCTGTATATTTTGTTCTCAATAAATAAAATTCATAAACGGATTTCAATCGATAATACCTTTATAATGTACCTTTTCTATTTTTCTATTTTAATTTGATTGTTTAATTATAATGTTTGATTTATTTTTTAAGTATTATTTTTTTTAAATAACTAAACTTTGCTATTTACTAGTTATTTGTTTGCTTTATTATTATTTTATTTTTATTATGTTTCAGGTTAATTCATTAATTACCGTCTGATTTGTATATAATTTTAAATACAAAACAGTTTGTTGAAGTAGCCAGTAGGAAATGTTCCAGTATGCGGGAAAGCTGCATAGAAGAACTACGAACGGTGAGTGATTTATAATCTTTTTTTTAATCATTGATATTGAATTAAATAATGTTCCTTTTTTGAATATTACTAAAAAACATTTTTTAATATTTCTTTTATTTTATTTTTTTATTATTATCGAATTTTAGAATATTTTCAATACTAACTGAAGTATCAATTTTTATACAAATGTCCATTTTTGATATAGAATTTAGAATTTCGATAATTATCAGGTGTTTTAGTAATTTAATGAATATAAAAATAGCTTATTCTTGAAATATTTTTTTGAAAAAAGCCTCCACGCGAACAAATATAAATTCAATGATCCGAATTGTTGAAGGTCGTGAATAAATTTAATTTTTTATCAGTAAATATTCAAACCATTCCATTAAATATAATTTATTCTAACAACGTTGTAATAACTATCGTACTTTATTACTAATTACTAGCTGAACCTCGTGTAGTTATTATGTTACGTTTTGCTATGTTTCAACACTTGTTTTGTGATACTTCACAAATACATATATATAAATATATATATATATATATATATATGTATATATATAAATAAATATATATACACATATGTATGTATATACGAGTATTCATATATGTAAATTCATTCTCACAATTATTACATTTATAATTGACTATCAGTGCAAAACCTGCACCCAAGCTGATTAAAAGTGGACAGAGCAAATGCAACTGTAATTTACATACTTTGAAGTGTCAACTTGTACATTTAAAAATTGATTTATTGAAGTCAGTTTTATGAATGACACACGAGGGTTATTTTATATCTAGTCATTTGCTATTTATTAATGTAAAATGAATCTAGAAATGATTTAAACCAATAATTGTATCGTTAAAAATTTAGAAAGATTACGATCTATCAGTCAAACTATAATTTTTTATATTTTAATGATTTACAAAGTGAACGTAGAGTCACTAAATATTAAAAAAAACTGAATACGAAGTATTAATAAGCATGAATTTTTACTATACGAGCATGTTTAATAAGTAAGGAATATTTTAAAAACTAGTAATCTCTTTTCAAAGAGATAATC
This sequence comes from Acanthacorydalis orientalis, assembly GCA_034766995.1. Classification (NCBI taxonomy): domain Eukaryota; kingdom Metazoa; phylum Arthropoda; class Insecta; order Megaloptera; family Corydalidae; genus Acanthacorydalis; species Acanthacorydalis orientalis. The sequence goes on from CM068323.1 coordinate 29,496,977, forward strand.
ATCTCTTTCATTATTTTTCGATTTAACTAAAAATTATTTCATATGTTTGTAATTCGAAAAAAAATTTTTGTTTAAGAAAAGGTTTATTATACTAACTTCTTCCAAATATTGCTTTCTATTAAAATTAATAGCCATTTATCATTACATCATACAATACATAAAATAATAAAAGTATATTCCTTTCATCTTACATGGTATTTTATTAATTTGAAACTGCAAGTAGATTTAACATAGAAATCTTATCAAAATTACAGTTTTTGTAAATATAATAGTGTTCTATAGATCTATTCATGTATATAGATTAATTTCAATTCTATTAATGCTGTAGTAACTGGATAAATATTTTAATTTATTCATATTTATATCAAATGCATTGAATTGAATTTTTTTACATATTAATGAAGAAGATATATTTCCATTTAATAAAATATAGTATAAATAAATTCTTTTATAGTTCTATTAAGCTTGGCTGAATTTTCAAACGAATCGGAGATAGATACTTCTAATTTTTTAATTGTTATATTGATGTTACGTTTGTAAAGTATTCATTTGCGATTAGTTTTTAAAAAAAATGTAAATAATTAGTAAAATAAACAATACATAAAGTACAATTGATAAACTGTTCAAATCGTGTAAAGTGACTGTTAAGTGAAATCAAATTAATCGTCAGACTCGTAAATCTCATCGAAACGATAAAATTAAAATTCACTTAAGTTTCAGTAGCGGCACTTGATCCGTCTGTGCGTTGATATCGAGCTCATTAAACTGCACCTGCCATAAGTGTGTTACGTATGTTTTACCTGCCTACCGTGTTCTGTAGAGTATTATAGAATATGTGCGATAATCTGCGATAATATCCGCCAACGGAACAATGACAAATTTTGCAGTGTCCCTTTCGTTGTTTCAACACGATTCGACACTATAGTCAGACACGTTTACCATTCTGTTATGGGTGGTTCGACACAAACTTCGGATTAAACTACTACAAGTTCTTAATTAAAGGTCCACATTCAATCTTCGTTTCGGCCAACAAGTTTCGATCGACTTCAACATACGGATAAGGTAGCCTTCCGTTTTTCGAATCATTATCTTAAGTTTGCTTCTTCTTGTGTGAACTAATTTAACGTGTTTACGTCGCAATTCTAAGGAAATTCGATAACAGAAACGTGGACTGATACTATAATTTCATCATGCGAGGACGATGGATTTTTTTTTTAGTGAACAGTATTTCTGATAATAACATCTCTAGATGATTATATGTCGTAATTATTCATTTGACAGTTTATTTTATATAAAAAATGTACATACAGTTCCGTACACATAATTGAATAATAGTATATTGACATTTATCAAAATAATGTCAACCATCAATCTTTTAAATATGATTACATGACTCATTCTGTTATTATTTTTTGACATATATTAAATACAATATTGACAAAATGCTAGTACATACATATATATATATATATATATATATATATATATATATATATATATATATAATTTCCGTTAACCTCTCGTGTCAATATTTATACGTGGTTCAAAATATATATCGTTTACAATTTGACATTAAATTCATATAATGTAATAACAGAATATTTCATAGTACGATTTTGAAATTATAAAACACTTTAAAAAATAACTACAATTTTTCAAACAAAAAATGACGGTAAACGACGCTGGGAAAGTATATTTTTGTTCAAAAATTTACAAGTTGTATGTAAATGGAAGGTAATACCAAGAAAAAATTATTCGAAAACACGATTCACTATTTATCCATATGACGATATTAACTATCATTAAAAAAAATGGTGCATGCAAAGTTTATTATAGAACGTTGATATTTTAATATTTATTATTAACGTCTTTCTATATTATTATTTATATTTATTATTGATCGTAAACAGTGTAATTGTATCTTTTTAAAATACAATTTTAGGAATATATTCGATTTTGGCACAAACATAAATACTAAATTTAATTCTAAGATTACGTTTAAAACGGTATCTTCAATAAAGCTTCATTTAAATACTGTTTCAAATATTAATTTTTCACAATTAATTAATATTTGACATGCGGGTTATAGGCTGACTTCTTAACAAATTATTCCCCTATATGTATATATGTATATATGTATATATGTATATATGTATATATGTATATATATATATATATATATATATATACACGAGTGTGTATTTTACAGGCCAATATTCCGCGCCGACCATAGGAACTATTAGGTCTTACCTTCATTTTATATTATATCATAACTAATACTAAATGCGTTCTATAGTTTATTACTACTATGAAAGTTTATCTCTAAGATTAGTCGTAAACAGAAACGGTTTTAAAGCTCATGTCAAATGCATATCTAGAATTCAAAGGGTAAAGTTAACTACCCGTTTCAAATTTACAATATACACTGAAATATATTCGTATAAAGTTGTAACGTATAGCTTTTACAGTAATCAAGTAATTGTACAAAGCATTTACTCGCATAATTTTAAACAATAACCGTATTGTGTTCTCTGCATTGAAACTAATTTGCGGTTTTAATTATTTATCTCGTCTGTGATACATATCGAATGACGTCGATTGTTTTATATTTAGTTCGATTTTTCGATATTTTTCACACAGTACGAAATATGAAACGTAAACAAGAACAGGTAGGGTATAAAAATAGAATGAAGATAAATTAATCGTAGCGTGAAATGAGAATCGTGATTCATGTGCCTTATTTGCATTATTATTAGCATACATACACACACGCATACACACACACACACATATATATATATATATATATATATATATATATATATATAATACTATTTTTGCAAATCATTTTCACAAAAAATTATTAATTATTCACATCACTTCTTTTAAATTTATAGTTTATTTTTTGAAATGAAATTTCTACTTTTAAATCTATCAAATTAGCATTGACTATAAATTCTATAACAGTATTTACATGTTTTCTCCATATTTATTCATAATTTTACTTCACAAAAAATGTGTACAAATTTATCTACTCAGTACATTATATTTATAATTATGTTTTAAGTCTTATGAAAGAAACATAGTGTATTCCATAAATGTCTTTATTTTTCAAATAAAATTTATTCGCTCCATGTAAATGTATCAATAGTTCAAATCATGCCTTATAATTTATACTCATATATATATATATATATATATATATATATATATATATATATATATATATATATACATTAAAAGTGAAAGATTATTCTTACCCTTATCAAACTGTTCAGGAGACAATAAAGGTTTTTATCAAAATCTTACAGGACTTGTACAAATTTGAATTGTCTACGGAAATTTTTGACTTTCACTACTTTCAGTTAGATCTTAAACTCTTCAAATACTTTCTTTCAAGATCTGCTTAAATACGACGAAAGTCAAAACCAATTGTAGGAGAAAAAAATAGTACAGGAATTTTATCATTTCAACGCGTCAATTTTTACTAATCAAAATATCAGATTTTATATGAAATTTGAGAAACTGTCATGTACTCCAAATAAAATCCATGACAGACAAGTGATATGTAAAAAAGTCACTATTAAATTATTGTGAATAACTCAACTTTCGTTTGTAAATACTTATTAAAAGTTTTCGAAATACAAATCTGTAGCAAATTAGGCAAGTAATTGTAAAATGGGTTACTTATAAATGTTTAATGAATTAAATATAAACTGATTATAAATACTACTTCTCAGGAATGAAACTAAAAATGTAATTTAATTTAAAGGAAAAGCCATTTTCGAAATGAATCTGTAACATGTTATAAAAACAAACTCCACTGAAAATGGACCGAAAAACTTCTCTCGATAAGTTTTGCACTAGAAACAGATATTTGTTTACAACTTCAATAATGAAAGTAGCTTCGTTATCGAACAATTTTTACTTTAAAACGATTTTATTGAAAAGTTTCCACATAAAGATGTTATCTGGTAAAAACATTCAATTACATCTACATTTCTTTCACTTATTTTCATAAAAAAAAAACATTTTTATTCACGTTTGGAAAATGTTCTTAATTCGTGTATGAAAATATTGATTTTCCTAAGTCTATTATTTTATCTATTCTTATATAATTTACCCATATATATATATATATATATATATATATATATATATATATCAGTCTATTAAGAATGCTTTTATTAATTAAAGAATATTTCCATAAAATCATAAATTTAATTAAATTACCATCTATTGATTAAGAAAGTAAGTTCCCTCATATATTAAGATATTAATGGAAATGTTTTTATTTTTATAACATTGTAGATACATTTATAAAATTTTAAAAATTACTAGAGAAAGCTGCACATCTTTTGCAAATAGAGAATTATTTAAAATAAATTTCAAACGATTCAGGAAAAATATATCTTTTAAACGGTTTTTACTTTACATATATCGCACAAAAAATAAAACTAACTACTCCGAAGTATATTTATGTCTCATCGAAGTGATATTTTACATTTTTTCTTCAGAACATGACTTTTACTACTAAGGTAGACATTACAATATCAATAAAATGTGCATGTTTGTGTTTGGTTAATAAAACATAATATATATATATATATATTAATATTTTTTAAGTACTTATGTGCTTAAAATATACAATATGAATTTTCCAAAATTCGTATAACTACAATAAACTCATCAAAATAATATAATGAAAACTGTTTATTAATATCAAATTTTTTAAATTATTGAATCATCTTTTCTGAAATATAATTAATATCAGATATATTCATACATACAGCTTTTGCCAAGAACCGTTAAACAACACTCAATAGTTACAGAAACCACTCAACCCATTTACTGTAATAATCGTTTTACAACTTTATGGTACTAGACTAGATATATATATATATATATATATATATATATATATATATATATATATATATATATCTTATTTGTAATCCAAAAAAAATTTTTAAATATATGTATTGTACTATTTTTGTTGAAAGAATTGATATTTTTCTCATTCTAGATACATCATTCAGTATATTAAATATATATATATATATATGTGTGTGTGTGTGTATGTATAAAGAGAGAAATATATGTACAGAAAAAAATATATAAATATTTGAAGTGTAGTTGTCCATTGTAAAGAATTGAAAATGTAGTTAGGAATTGAATTCAATTGAAAGTCTGTTTTCCATTAATGTGTATTTACATAATACAAACTAAATTGTTATTTATTCGAATCTCATTTATACAGTAATTACTAGCTTTAATCTGCTATTAGAGATTCTAATTTAATTTATTCTCTGAAACTGTTTTCAAACAGTTGCCTAAATCTAATTTATTGTTAGTCTAATATAATAACATTTTAACTGCCAGATATCACGTAAAATGTATCAATTTAAAAACGTAGTCAACTACTCGTATATCTAATGCGATTTATTAAACTTCACTCCCTTATTTTTGCTTCTAAATGAATATATTTGAATACATATTAATCGTTTCAAAGTATACTATTTGATTTTGTCGACTTCTATGGATATTCATATATTAAAAGAATAAATAAGAAAAACAGGCCGAATGTACAATAAATAAAAATATTTTCCATCACAAATGAATCATTTTCGATTGCAAACTTACACTATTTAGTTTCTTTTTAATTCTTTATATCAAGAAATCTTTTTACAGTGTAAAGTTTCTTAATAATAATAACAGTGAATTTTTCCTTGACAGAATTATTATACTATATATATATAAATCTGCTTTAGAATTTCAGAAAATATTCTTTTCTTACTGGAAAATAACTTATACGGTAATATAAGATACTCTTATAATTCATAACACATTTGTTATAAATTCTACCTGAAACTAGTTCAACTAGAAATGTCTCATAAATATATAATAAATTATTGTCATTGTAAACATGTCTCTTTTAATATAAATTGTGGTTTTTATTATCAGTTATCAATACTTAAAAATATAAATTTTTCACAAACTTCTTCAGTTATACATTAAATCTGTTTTAGAAATAAATAAGTAAATTACAAAGGCAATAAAATGAACGGTAATTTTTAAATAGTAAATAGAGGATACAAATATCACTTCATGTAGTAATAACTGTTTATTTTCATCGTTCTAAAAATTAAAATTGAAATTTCTCTTCTTAAATACTGTATCCTTTAATTTATCATCATTTTTCTTACACAAATTATATTAATATATTTATTTAAACGGAACAGTACACAATTCCTCACATTCGATACATAGAAATTTAATTCCACACATTTGAAACACTAGACGAAAGTTATGATTTTGTGATTATTATTAGAGTTTCAATTAAAATACAATTTCAGTTGAAATAGTAATCGTTGTTTAATAACAAATAACATATGTTTGCTAATATTTCGAATAGTACATTCATTCTATTTCTATTCACTTGAATAGAAATTACGGCAAATACAATTAGGTATTATGCTCGATATTCCGTTTAACTATTTAATAATTATTTCATTATCACAATCTGTCATATTAATAAAGCAATTTAAGCACCCACTACTGTCATACATGCAACATGAATTTTGTTGACATTTGTCTTTGTAAATTTGCTGTTAATTTTAATACATTATGGATCTGTAATTATTATTAGAATCAAATACAGACTTTGTAAATACTCAAACAATGAATCTAAACATCGATAATTGATTAATTAATTAACACATACATTCATATATACAAATATATATATATATATATATTGATTTAAAAATTCATTTAATTTAATATAAATTAATTTTAATATTAATTTCGTTATAAAATTTTAACTAAACTTTGTAATCATTTTAAAAGCATTTTCTAAAATTTATTCATGTGCTTTTCATTTAAAGATCTATTATACGTTCATCAAGAAAATGTTTTATGATAATGATAAACATCAGAATTGTATTCTTAATTCATGTATTATATATTCTATTATATACGAGTTTAACATTGAAATGTGAGATGAAAATCAAGAACTTAAGACGGATTGTAAGCAAACTGTACAACGGAACAACCCTAACATCTCTCACAACTTCGAAGCAAACAGTCAACACACCTTCAAGCAATACGTGATCACAATAGATGTCTGTATACCGAATCAACATTCAGTTGATTTGTTTAAATTTTGGATTCACGCAATGTATCCAAACGTGACTGCGTATATTACTCACTTCTTGTCTTAGTAATAATTTTATTCAATTTAGTTTCATGTTTTAATATATTGTATCTTTGATTCACAAAATAGTTAAAATCAAACGATTAAGATCGTACCGTAATTAGATTTAAATTCCTCTTATCTTACAATAACATTAACTTGAATCGCACAGATAACAACGAAACATTTAGCTTTTTTAACATATTTAATATAGATTCTTATGATTAACTATATTCTTGTATCTGAAACGATATTATTTCTTTATAAACAAAAAACTCTTTCTAAGATCGATTTTTCTCACATTTCATTGATATTAAAATTGAGAATAGTAAAGATTATTTCTAATACGTCCACAAATCTCTTTAAACCATAATTTCTAGATTCGAAACATACAAATGAACGAAAAATATTTTTAAAAAATGTAACCGATAATTGTCAATTACAAATCTTATCGATTTTGCCAAACGGTTATTCAATTGACATACATTCAGTCATTATGGTTACTTTGTACGTGTGAACAATGTTATGTCGGTTTTGTTTAACGAATATAGAGAGGTCGGTTGAGTAGTGGATACGAGCGAAATAGAGCGGTGTGAAGAACTTGGAAATCCGCTAACGAAGGCTTAGTGATGAGGTGAGAGCCTCAGCACCTGTGTTGCTCGCGGCTCGCTAATTGAAGAGCGTCGGTTCGAATTTTCAAACAAGAGACTGAGATAGAACGGTACAACACCCAGATTCACATACACTCACATATATATATATATATATATATATATATGCATATCATTTCAAGCTATCCTCTTTTTCTCATCATCGTTTATAAAAATTACAAAATACATTACAATAAAAATGAATGAAATTAAATTTTAAAATGTATTTTACATAAAACTAGGTAAAAAAAATTAAAAATATTAAGAGGTAGTTAAATATTTAAACTAAAATAAGTTAATCAATTTATTACCCAGTAAATTATAAATTTAAATTATTAATTACTGAATTTAGTATTTGAAACAAATATGTTTACATATGTTTATTCAGAAAGTTAACAAACAAAACTCATAGGAACTAAAAGCAAATTGAAAACGTTATTATCTGTTATAAAGTGCTAGACTGATACAAAATTGCAAAATATTTTTGTAATATAGAATACGTGTTATATGTCATTTACCACACCAATAATTATTTCGATTGGGATTTTCTTCAAATCACTAATTTTTTATTTTACAATTTCCTTTGTAGTTCTCGGTTGACTCGTTAGTTTTCTTAGAGTAATAACACATTTTGCCATAAATATGGCAGATATTTTTGAATATTTTCTTCTATTAAATGTGTATTTACTTTAAATATCTTCATTTTAAAAATAATAACAGGTAAAATATCAATCAAATCAATAATGTTAACAGAAATTAAATAGTTTATAAATACTGTATTTATTAGTTCTAAAAAAGATATATATTTTTATTTTTTTTTAATTTAGATCTTATTTTCTTATTTCCTTCGTTTAACAAGAATATATCAATAATTAACTATATTTTTTTTAGAATTTCTGTTAACAAGATTCGATTTAAAACTATTTACAACAATGACTATTTTCCGATATTGTTTTATATATCGAAAAAAAACTATTTTATAGGAGACTATTAACAACTTTAAATCACTTTTTTCTTTTGAATTTAGTTATTTTTTTAATTAAATTTATTTTTCTCTATTAAAATTGAACAAACATTATCTAGTAAAATTAAAAATTTGCTACTTCAAACTTAGTATTATCCAGTTAGTCTACTATGTAATTTCTTTTACTATGATTGAATCTAATAATAATCTCTACTGAAATCGACTTCATAAAAGTACTGTTTAAAAGCATTAATATGTACCATATCAAATAATTCTTTATTAGCTCCAAGATTGAAATAATTATTCAAAAATGTAAAAATAATGTACGAAAATCTTCTACTAGCATAAAATGTAACAGCTTTTAAATTACATGTGGAAAATATTAAATGTTTGATAGTGTCTCTTTACTATGCTAATATTACTTATAAGAAATTGATTACTATCCGTAGATAAAGTCATAGAGATAAATATAATCATGCTTTATATATATATATACTAGTACCAACATCATAATATGAAAATATCGATTTAATATTATATAATAATCTATCTATCTGAAAGATAATTCTACACTTGCTTGAAAAAATAAACTGTTATCACAAATTGATTCCATGTTTGATCTTCTATGAGCTTTTGGATATTTTACACGATCTTTAAGGAAAATATTAAACGTTTATTAAAAATAACTCCAAAAAATATTTTTCAGTATAAATTAGTGGATTTATTTCAAAAGTCATATAATTTTTTATTATAGCAAATTTGAAACATTTGAAACTGAAAATAACTATAATTTAATTTAATTATTCATTTTGTTTGTCTTGAAAAGATATATTTATTTTTTAATTTAATATTCGTACGTCTGTACCTTTTTTTAACATCTCCTTTTAGGCAGTGAATTTCAAACATGATATGACATTTTTCTTAGAATGAACGAAATTTTTCTGTTCTTATTAATTTTTCGTTTCAATAGAGTTTTATATATAAAATATGTATATACATATTTCTATCTTTATATATATATATATATATATATATATATATATATCTATCAGTACCTTTTTTTTATGTTGTAAATATATTTATAGACACATACTCACTGTATTTCTTAAACATTTTGATTCAATACGAGGAAATAAAATACTCATTGTATAAATCAGTATATTTATTTTAATTTCTAGGAATTTAATTTTTCTATTTTTATGTTTGTTTATCTTTTCAAAACTTTCAAATACACATTATTTCATTTAAGTTACATATTAATTTGATGTTTTATATTATCGATTGCAATATAATACATTAGTTTTTTTTTTCTTTTGATATAAAAAAATATATTGTATGTATTTTGAGGTTAATGTATTTAATCCTTAAATTAAAATGAAGTAATTAAATTTGTAAACAGTGTTAAATTTCGAGTCATTCATTTGTACGTTGTACTTCTGGATAACGGCCGAAAAATATTCATCTCGATAAAACTGAAACAAAGACCGAAAACAATGCCATTACATTTTTATGAATGAATATATCGTAACAATGAGACGATCTCGTTACTGCGATATTCCAGAATTATGACCGGAGAGTTTATTAAAAGAAATCTAATGGTTTCCGAACCGTTCGCGCGAAACAAAATGGCAAATTAGACATAGCGTTACACAATTGTGTAGTACGGCGTGAGTGGCGAATGTGGGTGGGATGTTGAGGTAGTGTAGGTAAGTGAACAACCACCGCCAACCACCCAGATTTTAAAGTTTTGTTCTAATGAAATTTGAGTTTATTCAGACCAGACCTAAGAATGTAATTAAATTATAAATTAAAAGCAATTCGCGTCGTGAGACGTCGTCGCGTCTTATTAAACGAGAAATTCGCATAAAACAGCCATGCTGCCGAATCAGACCAGCGACTTTGAATTGCAGAATGTACAAAATTCATACAGTACGATATTTCTGGTTCGAAAGTCAGTTACATTCAATCTTTGCTTTTCTTATTAATATTTATATTATTTCGCCGCATAGTGTGAATAAGTTTCGTGCTCGTTTTCGAATCGTTATTCACATTTAAATACATTCATATATATATATATACAAGGGCGGACTACTCATCTTGAGGACGCTGACACTAAAATTTACGGGGCCCCCAAAATTTATCTGACGATCAGAAAAAAAACGGCTTTGTACAAAAATATGTTTTATGACATTTTTCGTTATATCTATAGCTTTGTTCTATAAATATATAAATTACATAAAAATAAAATTTTCTGAACTATTTTTCAGAAAACAAACTGATTATTTCAACGATGGACAGTGTTATTCTTATGCAAGTGTTTTGCATGAATAAAAATACAACTAAAATTTCATGATGCCACATACGGCATTAAAAATCAAAACCTTTTTTTACCTCGTTTCTTTCCATTACTCCACCAATGATTTCTTTACATATATTTACATTTTTCACGCAAATTTATTACCAGTTAAGACGTTGAGGGTTAAGCTTCGTTTCTTTATATAATGAATAATTATTTCCACGAGGTCGGGGCTCATCCAAAACCGGGGTCCTGGACAAACGCCTAGTCCAATTCCCCTTAATCTACCACTGACCATTAAACCAATTTTAAACCCCTGGGAAGTATTTTTTGTGGTAAACTGCGCTTAAAAATGAACATAAAATTGAATATCGATTCAAATATCGTATAATTCTTGTCACACTCTTCGTTTTTTGCATGAAACATATTCGTTATGTCTATCAGATTCAATCTATACTGAAAAAAATTCAGTTTTCAGACTTTCGATTTTTAGCCGAAAAAAACGTCAAGGTATACCCCTTGAATTTTAGCCGAAATTTTTTTTGGATTTGATTTTCGTGTTTTTGCCATGAATCTGATCTTTTATGAATACAAAGACGTGAAACAAGCATTAATCTTATTTTGCACCACTAGAAACTATTTTTTGTGGTAGGAATAAGTTTAAAACTGAACATAAAATTGAATATCGATTAAAATATCGCAAAATTTTTATCCTATGCGCCGTTTTTTGCATGAAACATATTTGTTATGTCTATTAGATTCGATCTATAGCGAAAAAAGTTCATCTTTTAGACTTTCGATTTTCGGCCCAAAAAAACGTCAAGGTATATTACCTTGGATTTTAGCCGAAAAATTTTTAGAACTCGATTTTCGTTTTTTTACCACGAACGTGATCTTTTATGAACATAAAGACGTGAAACGAGCATTATACCAATTTTAAACCCCTAGAAAGTATTTTTTGTGGCCGGAATAAGCTTAAAACTGAACATAAAATTTAATATAGATTCAAATATCGCATAATTCTTATCCCAACCTTCGTTTTTTCGAACGAGACCTATTATATTATGTCTATTAGATTCTATCCATACTAAAAAAGTCAGATTTTATTTATTTTTACATTCAAATGCCAAATCTTACAAAATCAATTGCTTTTTGAGCAGATACTGTCTTGCAAGGTAATCTACTACCTTTCTCTCGATACTGTGAACAAATTATTTCCATTTCATAACTTGAAAATAAGAGTTTCAATTAACAGATACACTAATAAACTTATACCCAAAATCCATTCACAAATTTTGAGACAAACTGTCTAGATACGTTTATTTCTCTCCATTACAAGAATAATCATATATAATCACTTTAAAAAAAATAAATAATAATAATAAATTATTGAATTGCTTTAACACATCAATTTTATAACAATATTGATTAATGAGTAACAAAATAGTTTATCAGTAAAAGAAAAAATCTTTTAAGAAATACAAATGTTATCTATTAATATACGAGTATTATTATAATATATTGTATACATGCGATTGTATAATTCATAATCAATTTTAATAATAATCTTACCTTAAATCACTTTTATCAGAATATGATTTCACTAAATGTTTAAAATAAAATCATTATTAATATTCTATTTTCTCGTATAAAAAATGAATAAAAATCATAATATATATATATATATATATTGACATAAATTATATTTTTATAGCTATCGTTTCTCTAAAACACAACTTTCTTTAACTATATTATTAATTTAATTGTTATAAAAGCAACACATATGAAAAATAATATTTCATTTTCTATAAGATAAATAAAATAAGATTAATTTTAGTGCTGGATAATAAATTCACTTTGATGGGCGAACGTTTTATAATAAAAATAAATATTCATCGTCCCGTTTAATTATTTCTAGAAAAAAATCAATTTAATTAAAAACTTCACAAACACTATATTATACTGAAACTATATTTAATGAAGTTTCCAAGCCAAAAGTAATTTAAGAATATAATTTATTTTCTTACACTTTTTTATTACCTGTCAGTGATAAGTTAGACATCTTATTACACCTGTTTACTTATAACTATAATATTTTTTAAAAATATTTCTAAAACAACCACTATTTCAAATCTAGTCCAATACCATAAGGTGGATTTGCAGCTGTTCTCACAAAATATCGTCCTGTTGTACTAAAAAAAGTCATTAATTATTTACATAGTTTCACCTTTTAATTAGTTTAAAAATATTTTTATATAGTAAATATATATATATACAAATATATGTATGTATGTTATATGTGTTTGATATACCTTAAAGAATTTTAAAACTGTGTAATTTTCATTAACGAAATTATCTATATTTCTTTTAAATATAATTTTTGAATATCAGAAAGTTTTAAAAAATATGTGCAGTTTATTATATAATTTTTCATTTTTAAAATATCAGACTGATTTTTTTAATTTTGGACTAAATAAATAGTTTTTATTGATTTTAACACGAAAATATTTCAATTTTATCATTAAGGAATATCTGAATGTAAATAAACTAAAAATAAAATTTATCTTTAACAAATTAAACTATTAATAAATTATTAAACAAAATTAAATATTTTCTTTGTACGTTACTTTCCTGAACGGCTTAATATATTCTCTTAATTATAGGTAAACGAAAATAAATAATTTTTAAACATTAAATAATAAATAACAGTATATAAAATAAAAATATAAACCTATATTAAAGAACATACATACTTCTTAGGAGTATTAGGTCCAAAAATATTTCTATCAGGATTTTCGCTTTTACATTTTTCATAGTTTTCGAATTTGTCACATTTGATGCCATAAAAGCCATATTTGGGATTTGCATTTATTGATTCAGCATAGTACGCTACTGCCATTTTATGATCACATGAAAAATACTCTACAAAATTCAAAGATAGATACAAAGAAAATAACATCAGAGATAACAAACTTTTAAATTGTGAAATTATTAAACTGAAACAAATCTAAACTGAAATGGAACAAGAACTAGATCTATAGAAGACATTACCTAAAGACAAAGATATATTTTTACAGTGTGGTTGACTTTTTCCATCATTCATCCAAAAATCGACTGTTCCATCGTCAAAAATTTCACCAGCGATTCCTGCATCTGTATGTATAACGTCAACGAATTCTGCATCGGTTGCACACAACTGAGGTGGAATTATTGGTGTTATAAATAAAGGTTTTGCAGGATCGAGCCCTAAAAGAAAAATAACTCACCTTGTCAATCGTTAATATTTTTTGGTTAATCTTTATTTATTCATAATTCACTTAAATATTTAATTCTTTTATCGTTACAATCGATCATCAATGATTATCTAGATAAAAATATTTTTTTCTTATTTTTGACTTAAATCTTATATTTTTTATATCGAAATATTACAATTTTTCCGTTAACTTAATTCTGTAATTACTAATAATTATTTATTTACTATTAAGGGTCTTAATGATGAATTATAACTTAATTGTAGGCTTATTGTCGACATATATTTACATAAAATTGAATAAGTATTTGAATAAAAATCTTAAAAATACTTAATAGAATTATGTTATTTTGTATTGAATTGAATAAAAATTCATATTGTCTATTATATTTTATAATATCATTTGTGAATAGTTAGAAACATTTTTTGACTTTTATTAAAAAGTATAACAGTACATATTTGTATGTTCAGTAAATTTTTGCTAAGAGAAATTTTGAAAAATAATTGTTTTTATAAAAAATATTTGTTGTAATAACCTATAACATAGATTATAAATATTTATTTCTCGTTTACTCAATTTACATCTTCAAATTGGAAACTTCTATTCCTCAACCACGAATCATATCAAACAATTTAGACTGATTCTCTTTTTTGCATAAAGAAAACTTTATTATTTGACCGAGTGTTCATTTCTACATTACCTGTAATATGAGGTAATTTTCCCGCTTTATAATAATCTCCTGTCGTTCCAGCACAGTGAGCGCCAATACTAAAACCAATTAGATGAATATCGGCCAGTTTAATGCCAACTTCTTCGACTAATAAATCAATCAATTCTGCAGTACATCTACCAACTACAGATACACTTATAACACCAGTTATATAACATGCAAACCCCACTAATGGACTCCAGTCGACTGCTATTATATTGTAATTTCCGTTGAATAGAAAAGCTGCAAACGTATCAAAACTTTTAATAATTAAATCAAAGATTAATATTTAAACAACTTTATGATCGTTCGTTGAAATTAATTTACCATCTATAATTTGAGCCACATCGGTCTCATTTGCAGAACTGTTATATCCGTGAAATATTATTTTTGTTTTTAAGGCCGGATCAGTTATAGTATTTTTTATACTTGAAGGATCTGTTACATTCAATTCAAGAAGGTGAACAGTTCTGTAAATAAAATATTTCTATCATTTTTTTATGTTTAGTATTACAAGTGTAGTAACAATTATTTTATTCGAAATACAAATGAATAGTAACCAAATAAATTATCAGCCTTAAAACTAGTCAAATATATAATTGAAGTAAATAATTAATAATTATATAAAACAACAGTTTATATTCCAAAAACATATAAAATCAATATGGATTTAAGCTATATTCCTTAATATTATATACTTTATTTATTAAAATATACTTTTCAATACAGTAGCTAAATTCAATTTCACAAATGAACTTTTCAGTCTTTCAAAAAGCATAACATTTTTTTTTTAATCAAAAAGTTTCGGTAATTGATTCTTGATCGTTTTAATTGTTTCTCACATGATAAAGATTTGAGATGAACATGAGATTATTCTGTATCTTAGTACTTTGAGGATATGTATGTATATGTTTATATTAATTTTACCTGTTTGTAAAGAAAAAATTAATATCTTTATTCGGACAAACGTTTTCAGCAATATGACAATTCCAAAATTTGCCACACGAGTCTGAAACAATATGGAACAGTATAAATATTTATTAGAAAATAATACACACGTTTTTCGAATAAATAATTCATATTTATTATACTGAATTATAATAAATATATTCTTTTTTCTAATAATTATAATAAATATTACAAATAAATTCACCTCTAACAAAAATAAGCAACACAGAAATTAGCACTGAATTCATATTAACTAGACAGTTTAAAAAAAAACCGACGAATTAATATTTACTATAAATACATAAATTTCAATGAATAATTCATTAAATGTAAATATCTGTGACAATTTTCATATATCATTCATACCGTTTTAATTTTATGTTTACAATATCATTTTTAATTTTTCCTTTTAATATTAATATTCATGTACATTTTAATTCGGTGTATTTTAGTAATATTTTTAATCATTTCAATTTCATTTATATCTATTTTCATTTATTTACAATTACAATATTTACATAAAAAAATTAGTAAACAAACGTTCGCTAATTTATGTTCAAAAAATATATTTTACACAAATACAAAATAGAAAAAAGATAAGATAAATGAAATTAAATTGTTTATTTGGAATTAAATGTCTGTTTTTTATTAAAAAATAATATATTATCTTTAATGAAGTACTTATCAATAGAAATACATAATTAAATCCACTCCCCTGTTTTGACAATTACATATCATATCAACACTTTTTATCGTTTCGTTTTTAAAATAAATTTATAGAAATTCAGCAAAATTTATTTATATTTACGCTAATTTATCACAGTTTTAAATAAATCTGGTAATAATCATCTGTATATTTTTTAAATTTTTCATTTTAATCTTGATTTTTAATGATTCGTTTCTATCAAGATTTTAATTACATAAATGATATGAATTTAATTGTAAAAAAATATTATTTAAGCATGTTCGAATATTTTATATTAGGAATACCGTTTCTTAACAGACAACATTATTATAAGTGGACCACAGGCCTCACTCAAAAATCAAATCCAAATAAAATCAAAAGTTTTATATGTAATTACTTCTAATATTTAATATTAATAATAACAAATAGAGAACTAATAAAAAGAATAAGTAATTTTAGAAAATTCTGAATACTTTTAAGCTTATATTTTGATACTATATTGTTAAGGTTACACTGTCCACAAACAATTTATATTAGAAGTAAAGAATGAAAATAAAAATGATTAAGATCAATATTTGCGAAAGTAAAGATTTGTTTTAACTCCTACACTTTATTTCATGAAAAGTATTATATATAAATTTTATAAAAGCATAGAATATAAAATATAAATTGTATGAGAATTGAAAACAACAGTTGTTTTAAATGTAACCATATATTTTCGGGAGAAATTTTAAATTTAAAAATGATTTAAATATTAATATTTTTTTATAACTAATATAATTATTATTAATAAAAATTCAATGTATATTCAGGTGTATATATATATATATACACACATGGGTGTGTATGTATGCATGTATCACATAAACATGTGCATACCCACTTTTTTAAAAGAATAAGATTTCATGGATATAGGAAACACTTTAGATAATATCAATAAAATTTTAATACAGGAAACTTTATTTTTACTTTTCCAATATCAAATCCGCGATATAGTTTTAAAAACATCGGCTTAGAGCAACCACACAAAACGCTGTAAAATTTTACGATTCAACAAAAAAAAAAAAAAAAAAAAAAAATAAACGAAAAGAAAAAGAGGAAAGAAAAGAAACTTCGACGGATGTACATGATGAGAGATCGCACCAGTGCTGTCGTCTCTCACTTGTGCGTATTTGTTGTTCCTCTTTCGACTTTTGTGTCGTGGCATGAGATTACGAGAGGGGTCTTCGCATAAATCCCGGCTTTCATACACTTCACTCAAGAACGACGAAGCGTGAAACTAGTGCGAAATGTCGCACCGTTCTTGCGTCCGATTCGAACGACAATTTGAAAAACCGACGATACTTGAGGGGATTTTTCTCATTATATTCGTTTCTCTTTCATTGATACTTATTTCTTTTTATTTTTAACTAATATCACAAGAATACTATTAATACATACTTACTGACTGTAATACACATACAAATAAGTTAACATGCAAAGAAATAAGTTAATATATTTCTCAGTAATTTACGAATATTAAATTTTCTCTATATACTTTTTAATATTCTAGTTTGTATTTCTTCTATAAATAATCAATTATACTATTTTCATATTTTTAAAACCATTTATATGAAACCAAAGAACATATATTCATTCTATAACATCTCACAACTCTTTTATTAAATATACTATCAAATTATATGCAATTATCATACAAGATGTATATAATTGTGACAGTTATTTCTCATATATCACGTACAATACATAAATGGTGTAAGACAATGCACACACGTAGTTGAAAACTGTTTCTCACCAATCAAGAAACTCGCTGTACGAATAATGTATATTGTTGGTATTATCTTCATGTCACAAGATGAATATTTTATCCTCGATACCTTTATTATTATCATATTTTAGAAATTGTCAAAATTACGAACGTATTTAATGGGAGTTGCGATATGAATACATGTTTAATATTAAAGATGATGTAGCACTGAATAAAATTAAAATTGTATTCAAATATATGTTCAAGTGAATATAAACCAGATATTATATTACTTATGTTATTTTATTTTTTTTTTATTTCATATATAAAACTTTTTTACATATGTATTTATATATATATATATATATTTAAATAAATTCAAATTAATTTCAAAAAAGTAAAAGAAAATGCTTATAAGAAAATGCTCATGATAAATAAAAATATTTCACAAAAAATAAATATTATTTTGTCAAAGATTAAATGTTTATCAATCAAAGAGTCATCAAAAAATAAAGATTGTTTGTATAGAGAAGAAGATTGAAATAATAAACTATAAAGTAGAAAATAACAACAAATGAAAATAATTAACAAATGAAAAAAAATTCTAAACCATTTACTACATAAGATTGAAAGAACTGATTTAAATATAATACTAAATTATTTCATCAATCTAATTACATCTAATAAACAAAACATGTAATTAATAAAACATTTAATGAATATAGTTAAAGCTATATCACTTTTTAACTTTCAAATTATATATTTAACATTTCATGAAAAATTAGATAGAGATTAAAGTTAATCATCTCGAAAAAAGGGTGAAATGCAAAAGATGAATTAATGATTTGAGTCGCCAGTATTTTCATTATCTTCAATTTTTAAGAGCCTGATGTTGAAAAAAACTTTTTCTAAATTCTTTCGACTTAAAGAATAAAAAATATATCAGATTGTTACCGTATATTTTTAATAAAATTTCTGATATTTTAATTTTTTCTATCTCTTTTCTCAATCAATAAATGATAATGTCTGTTTAAAATAAAGTAGATGATGTAAGAAAATTCGACAAAATAAAAAACAATACATACATACACACACATTCACACTCAAGCCATATATTTATATATAAATATATATATAGAGAGAGAGAGACTATGTATTTTATAAATGCTTATTTGAAAAAGCAACATTTTTAATATTACAGAATTAATAAATCGTATCAATTGAAATTTAAACAAGTATACCTAAGAAATTATACATTCACGGTGAAATATAACGACAAATTGCTTATTCGGAATTTTTACATTTCGTACAAATGGCAACACGTTAAGAAAATTAATACAAAAAATATAAATTGTAAATTTTATTTTCTTATGCGTTGACGTTATACAAATTTGCATATTTTTAATCCTTTAATCAAAACACGACTCAAATTAAAAACAAGACATCTTAATTAAAAAAAAAACACCGTCACAAATACATCATACGACATATTTCAGATAAAAAGGAGAAGCATATTTCGTGCTCGCAATGAAAAGATGCATATGAAATAACAAAGCATTAATAACACGACGATGGCGGTTAAACAGCGAGATATGAAATATATATCTGTGTTTATGTTTCGTGCATTAAGTGTATGTTTTTCTTCTACGAACATCATTTATATTGTCTTTAATTATTATTTATTAAACGTGTCGTATCTGTTTTTCATTTTTATTATATTAATATATATATATATATATATATATATATATATATATATATATATATATATGATATTACATTAACAATTTCGATAAATTTAAAAGTTCTGTCTGTTTTATTTAACAAGACAAATTTATTATTTTACATTTTTGTACTTTGAATATTCTCCATTAATTTATATGGCTGCATTTCATATTTTGGTCAACTGTTTCTTTTCTAGTATTAATAAATACAATCAAACTTTTCTGGTTTGATTATCATTCTATAAAGTTCTATCAAATATATACAGAATTGATCTAAACTATTCAAATTACTAATAAGATAAATATTGATTAAAATTATAATTAAATATCTAAGAATTTCTCAACGTTTGTTTTATAGAAGACACTGTGACGATTAAATTCGTCTACCTGATAGTATTTGAATTATTTGTTACTTATTAATAGACATAATTATTGAAATATTTAGAGAAAGATATAATCAGCAGCATACAGACGAACCAAGAGTGTTTAGTTCCTCGTATAATATTAATACTAAGTTCATTGTTAACATTATTCACTATGAATATTATAGTAAATAAATCAATTTCGCTAGAGGTGTAAATTGTACATTATCAACATTGTAACCAAACTGAATTCGTAATTGTTCCGGCAAATTCACCTATATTTCGTATACATAGAAAATTATTTATGTTACAACATATTGCTAAACTATATATCACATTAAATAGACATTTTCGTACTGGTTAACAAATTGTATGTAAATAAAATCTTAATAGAATTTCAACACAATGAAATTTCGTTCATTTCGTGTAATATTTATGTAGTTATGGATAATATTTATGTATTAGTTTTGCATATATGCACACGGTATGACCAAGCATGTGAAATACGATTTAATTAGTGTTGCAGTCACGTTTCGCACATTGCACTCCTATAACTGATGATTAATTTTGCGAGTATGTGTACATTCCTTAATTAAGACCTGCGGTTTGATTACACATGGCACAGCGTGCTACCTTTTCTATGTATGAACCTATGATACATTGAATATGTCACAGCGACATGACTATCAAAATTATATCTAATCAAATTGTGAAAATTTATAAGTTAATTAAAAATTCACAGCTGAGACACGTACGAAAATAATATCAGTCGATCTTTAACACGAAACAATAATAAATTTAATTACAAATTTGTATATTTATAAATACGATGCATGTACGTGTCTCATTCATCGCTTTTTTGTTAGAGATCTCCCGCCGTCTTATTATCATCTAGTTCAGAAAACTCTTTAGGATGCAATCTATCTAAACTTTATCGCCGAAACTCGATTTACCTACATCTCGTACTATTTTCAAATTACCATAAACCACGTAGACAATCTTCATTCAAAATCGAACGTCTTATAAAAATATTGAACGTTCAAACGACTTGGACGCTATCCAGCCATTTTACCGATTTAACAGTACGTATAATTGGCTCTAAAACTTAATTATACTTCTTTCTGGCCGCAGCTGCGTCTGACATGAAGCTATCAGATTATTTGGACGTAGAGCATGTACGTAATAAGTAGATATAGAATGTAGTTAGTTGCGGTCCTTGTATTATTATGAAACCACGAGAAAATTAGTGTTGATTTTATTAGGTCACCAGTGTATTGTATAGTTGGCTGATGGCCAAAGATTAATCCAATTACGTTCAGTAATTGAGTAATTGTATTTCGTTTTGATCAAAGCTACCAGAGACAATAATTCGATTTATATTGAACATATAAAACGTTTACTGCGAAAGCAAGTTACTTTCATGTTTTTCGCTGGTGCGAAAACCCAGGTAGACGAGGAGAAAAAAATTCGTTCGTAATCTGGCGAATTATACAACGTGGAAACAATCACCAAAAAAAAATAATTTTACACATACTTGCTTGCTTGTTCTCATACAAACACAGATACACTTATGAGTGTATAAATAAAACCTCCTTTTGAAAGTTGGCGCATTAGCATTCGGTCTTCTAAAAAACAACATTAAATTTACACAAAATTTCGAGTTACGAACACTGATATTAAATTCAAATTAATTTTGAATAACATGTCTGTATATTTTATGTATAGAGAATAATAGAATTAAAATATATGTATTTAAAGTATAATGTTGTTAAAACATGAATAAAATAACAGTATTTGAAATTAATTCGAAACGAAAAATTTAACCAATGTACACAAAGATGATTTCATAAATTATTACTCTAATCATTTTATTTATATATCATTTTTTAATTGTCCAATTTCGGATAATTTACAAAAATTATTATTAATTCAATATTTATGACAAACGATTCGAATAAGATTTCAAATATTATTTTAATCAGATTTTCTTTTAAATCTAATAAATTCATCAACTGTACATACTATTTTAGGTAATTATTATATTTCTTGTATTCTAATTCACGATGACAGTCAAGATATTTGTTTCATTAATTGCAAAATTATCAAAAATAGTTTAAATATATTATATCAGACTTTTGACTAATATTATAAATAAATAAACATATATATATATATATATATATATATATATATATATACATACAGAAATAAAATAAATAAGATGAAATGTCTTTTAAAAATTATTTCTTAAATGATTTATTTGTGAATAGAATATGTATATTTTTTTCAATCTGTTTTATTGTATAAAAAATAATTAAAATTTTAGAAGATAAAATAATCGTTAATAATTAGTTTGTTTCTGAAAAACTGATTAACTTTTACAATGTTTTAAGCATCTGGTACGTTTATAAGAAATAATAAAACATTTTTATGGACTTCAACGTAGCGAAACGTATTAGTAGACAGTCTACTTGTAAAAAAAATCCTGATCGCATTAAGTTAAATCGTTTATAATTTCAATCCCAAATTCATAATTGCATTATTATGCCTCTTTAGTAATCCCCCAAAGTTTAATACTAAAAACTTACAATTTCACGTGAATTAATCAAAAAAGTAGAAGTGCGTACTTTTTATCTACGGACCACTGTCGCGTTCGAGAGGAAAAAAAAATATCTTCGACGCAATTTCTCCTTCATCGAAACTTTGGCGCGGTTCGATACTGTCACGTTATCTCTAATAAGATTAAGAAGATACTTATCTAAAAAGCTGGTCTTTATTTGAATATTCCAACCGTATTACTTATGCTCTACGGACTGGAAAGAACAGAGTCATAGCCCACATTAAACCTCCTGAATATTCTCGAACGCTTAGTAGGATAATATAATATACGGAATACTTTGTCGGGTTTAGCAATACAATCGGCATTAAAAGTATTCGATTTTATTAGTATTTTACATGAATATTTAAAAAGAGTATATCTAGTGAGATTATGTCTCGCGAAATTGGAAACTCGAATCTGTATCCCTTGATTGTTTCTATTTTCGGATTGGATAAATCGCGAGGACAATGAAACAAGCGATATAAAAAAAATGTATAAGAACGTTTATCGACATTTTTTTAATCAACGGTTCGTGTGCACTTTTTTTCGTTTGTATTCAACGCTCGTCAATATCTATCTATCTTTCTATCTATATACAGATAGATACATAGGTTAGCAACTGTGACAGAATTAAACTTAGTATAATATGAGCTTCTGATTTATATTTTATCAAAAAAAAAAACAATTTTTTAATGTAGATTATGTATATTCTAAAAATTACTTTAAAAATAAAACCGAAAAAATAATAACTAAATTATATTCATATTGAAAATAATAAAAATACTGTTAGCATTTAATTTGTGGAATAAAATTATAAACAATTTGATAAAAAAGCACAGGTTTATCTATATTTGTTTGCAAATATATATATATATATATATATATATATATATTTATGTTTTAGATATATAAAATGCTGCTCGCGTTTGGTGAATGTTTCTACAATATTGCTTACATCTGGAAAATGTATATTTACAAATAAAACATAAAACTCTTTCGTCTTTCGTGCTCGTTGTTTCCATACACAATGCATATTGTTTCAGAGAGTACAAGATATTCTAAAATGAATTCAAAAAATATAGCCTGTATTGATTTGGAATTCGTATAAGGTGTATTTCAATTAAAATAATTTTTGAGTAAATTTTTCAACGCTACATACATATACATATGATGATTAACAAGTGTTAAGTAGAAAAACTTGAATTGTTGCAATGACAGAGTATAATTAAATAATAGATTAAAAACTAGTTATTTGAAATTTTAAATTTCCTCGATTTATTGATACTGATGTTTTATTTATATCTTGTAGTAAATTTTCTTAACAAGAAATCTGTATTACAGTTCTGGTAAATGTAAATATATAATAGAAATATTTAACTTCTATTTCAAATAAGATTCAGTTTTAATGAAGTACGATTCTCTTACGAAATATCATTTTATGTAAACATTGCTGAAAACATGATATACATTTTATTATTATTTACGCCCGTGAAAGCTTATTTGCGTTTAGCAACATTCCCTACACTTTTGTAACGATAAATTTTCTCATTCAAACAGATCTTGTATCGTTAATAATCTGGAGGCGTTAAACAATACTACGATTGTAGTAAATAAACGCACTGAGAATCGAATCTACCCGTCTAGACATATTTCACATATTTCAATACACCATCGAAACACGAGTAACATTCGGTTGAAAGTGTAATATAATAGAGAATTACTGTAGATCAATATAACCTGAAACTATGTCGATTATCGGTGATACCGACAAAGATGTTTTTTTTTATTGGATCATCAAAAAACGAAATACATTAAAGTAAGATTTTATCACGCTCGTGTTTCGATCAATCATTTTTTTACATTTATACTATAATTACAGTTTTGTATATGTTTTGATACAAATGTACGTGAATCGAATAAAAAGTTTCTCGCTTTTTTATTTATTTTCGAATTGAAGATATTTTTGCTTTCTAGAATATTGTATGTATGTATTAGAAAAACGAATACAGATATATGAAAAAAATATTCAGTCTAAACTGAATAATATATATTTTCAAAATCTCATAAAAACATCTTTAAAGATATTTCAATGAATCCATCCAAGTATTCTATATAAAATATGATTTAACAACAAGTCGTTCTTCTTTAAAGTTTTGATATATCTCCCATCCTTGAATATTTTCACATGAAGTTATGCAAGAAAAATGCATCTTTTTTCATTTTCAATTACAGTTACAACTGTACGAGAACTGTCTGTTCCATAATAAACTAAATGTCAAACATTTTCATCGTGCATATCTTTGAAAATATTAAAAAGAAAAATCGCGGAACACGACGAAGAAATGACAACATTGTTTAAATGTTTGAAATATTCTTGTGAATAGAGTTGTGAAAAGCGCAGACAGGTCCAGATTAACGTGTCATTGTGTGCTCATATTACGCTCTCGGTGTAACAATGCAAACAACGATAGCGCTCATTATGGAAACAGCGTGGTACTGTTGAATTTTTATGTAAATTAGTTAACTGCAACGAAATCGGTTATGCGAACATGAAATAAAAGTTGTGCTGCATTGAATGGTAATAACACGAAAACGAATTATAGATTAACTGATAATAGAGCACTTTTGTTTGTTGCATGAAATATTCATGAAATCGTTTTCAACTTCCATCTCTGATATATGGATTCCAATGTACAGATCGGACGAAAAATATGTATATAATTTATTATATTGCTCACTGGTCGATATATTTTATACAAATCAAAAAAAAAATGTCGTTTCAAAATATAAAAACATCATGAACATGAATCAATATCTCAAACTCATATGTGATTAGATGCTCTATCCAATTTATATCTAGTTTTAAATTTTTCACAAGACAGAACCTATAAATATCGTATCATAAAATATAAGTCGCTCTCCATAAAGTGTTGAATTTTATTTCAAGTTCATCGATTATCACAATAAAATGAAAATACATTTGAAATGTTGAATCATCAATTCAATGCACATTATAGCTTTTTTATAAACTTTACCTAATTTTTCTAAATTATTTTTAAAATATTTCTTTCATTATATATATATATATATGTGTGTGTGTGTGTGTATATATCAAATTAATAACCATAGATACGAAAATTTATAAACTATTTTTTTAATTTTTGAAAAAAACGCCATTTACTATCATCTGTTTTTATAATAAACTGTTTTTAAACAAATTGAAACAGAAATTTATTATTCGTCAGATACGTTTACACTGTTTATTCAATTTATAATTGTTTATAACTGTTTATGATTATATTATTTAATATTTACAAGAAAATATTATTCTACAAGTTTTGTTACATTTGAAAGTTTAAGAAATTTGTTTCTTAAATACTCACTAATTAAAAGAAGAAGGATATTTTCATAAAGAAACTCTTTTTAAAATATTATTAAATTATATTGCATATATATATATATATATATATATATATATATATATATATATATAATTTTGAACCGAATTTCCTTTTCATTCATTTTTTGTCATAATTTTATGACACCTAGTGACTATCACCAGCAGTTTCATTTCCAGCGACTTCCTCATAAACGCTTCGATAAAAAGTAAACAGTGTTCGTACGCACAACAGTAGAACATTAATTTTCATTGGTTACGAAGACAGCATTTTTATATTATTAAACAGGCCAAAGAAATTGTATACACTTATGTGAGCAACCTGAAGCATAAAGAAAATTTATCGGCACCTATATCACACCATTATTAACACTGTCATCGTTTCAGCACCATTCGAGGCGTTAACTTAATTAATATTTAGAGTTTATTGAAGCCACAAAGACGACAAAGTTTGAAAACTTGCCGTACCACCATTTGGAAACGGTGGCAAAGTGTGTGTGTGTATGCTTTGAAGAAAGTGGTACGAGATAGGAGTAGGTCAATATGTATCTCGTTCAAACCGCGTACACAACCATATGTAGCGTTTAAGAAATGTTATAGATTATTAATTATGTTAGTTGATTGAATCGCTTGTTAATTATGCCAGCCGTTGCTTTGAAACTCTCGATTGACTCTTTTATTTTCAATAATTTTAATCCCGATTGAACTATTTGATTCATTGTCAGTTATATTTTAATTTACAACGTTTTTCGAATTGACAATTGTATTATTATTTCGAATTACACCCAGTTAAGATACTTTTTAACATTTAAATCGTTCTTCGAACAACTAAAGTGTAATAAAATTACAGAAACAAATACATCTCTCTATCAAACAACAATATCATTACCGTCTTGCTTTTGACGTGCATCGTCCAGATTAAATCGAGGCAAATGGGAAATGTCGCTTGTTAGCGTCACACTCGCATAAATGTCGTCAAAACAGGCCTTTAACGACTTTCCAAACTGTGTCAGTTGTAGCCGCTCGAATGCTGAACAATACCCGCCAATTTTACATTCAAACTAACAAAATCAAATTTTGTAATTTGGATGTGCGTCGACGTTGTCAGCGTAATGCACATAACGAGCTGAACGTAGTGAATCGTTGTGTTTTTAAAATGACATCATTGTTTACTCGGAACTATGTATATACAGAACTCGTGATGTTTTTTTTTTGTTTGTCTGTTAAAATGAAAATAATAATTTGCATAATAATTATGTCGAAAACGAGTACTTAAATTTATTTAATACGGTCATGTTCCACTTGCCACAGTCATTGCATTAATTACATATAATTTTACTATTGTGCATATACACATTTTTTCCTACTCTTAGATCTCAATAAAAGAATATTTGTTTTCTTAACACTTCGAATAAATTTTTATATATTTTATTTAGACATCTTTATTGTTGCATATATATTTTTCAGTTAAATTCGTTTCTAATATATTTCTAACTGAAAATAAATTCTTCTATCTCTAAATCGTATACAGATAAATACGTACTTATTAAATTACTTTAATTATCAATTATTATACATTAAATTTATTTAATTATTATAAATTCAATTGAATCAATTATGATTTAATCTAAAACATGAATCTATGAAGTTGAAAAAAATATTGTGATTATTATTTAATTTTATTAAATTTTTTACAGTTGATACTGTCGTTTTATTCAATTTATAATAAAGGTTTTATTCAAATATCAACTATAAGTGACTTCCATCGACATTAACTTCATACGATATTTAGTTTAAGTAATTTCAATAACATATATAGAATTATTGTCCTGTTGAAAATAATTACCCTTGTTTAAATGCAATTTAAATGCCCTTTTATCGAAATTACTGAACAAAATAGTACTATTTTCACGCACATTACTCATATGTTCAATAAATGTCAAATTTTCAACCCAATTATATACCATGCAGCTCTAATAGTCACATTGTTCCCCTAGTTTTCAATTAGTTGGATATTTTTTATGTAGCTCCATCAGTTTGAAAAAAGTAATTACAAAAACAATGACAAAACAATTCCTTAAAAACACTATAGAAATTAATATGTATTAACATTTTAATAATAAATAAAATAAAACTAGTTTTATATTTTTTTATTATCTTTGCAATAAATTAAAATAGTTATAAAATATTTATCTACATATTAACATGTTAATCAAATTTAATAAAAATTCTTCTTCTAAAACAGTATGTAATTATTTTGTTGATTAGGCAATTGTCCATGAAAGTTTTAATCTAAAAAAATATTAATTTTGAACAGGATAAATACTTTTAAGTGTTATTTTTTATTTTCGTTTAGTTAATTCACTTTTCAGAGATAGTATATTTACGAATTTGAATTTAGAATCGATTCAACTTTTTATTTGTTCATTTTTTATGTTTTTTTATATATTTGTGATTTTTTAAGTATATTGATTTAGAGTCAATTTCGTTAGTAGTGTTATTTATTTTATTACAATGATATCTGGTAACTAATATACTTGAAACAAAAATTTAATGGTTTTTATTTATTTATAATACTTAATATAAATTATATTTTATTTACTTAATATATCTTTCAAAGCTTCAGTGTATTAATTCAATGTAGAACTATTCATTTTATTTATAATTTCATTTTAATCAATAATTAAAATTAGCAGAATAGTCTATTTTCATGTTATATTGAACGCTTTATTTAGTATGTCGTGTGGTGATATAAAATGAGTATTAAGAATTCCCCAGTACATTATCAATGACAAAAATGACAAAAAGAAATGAACCGTTAATAAAAAAGCAATAGTCCAAGTTCAATTATCTTCGTTTGCGTATAGTGTTCAGTTAATTTTTATACTCGGTCCTGATACTAAAAAATTCATTTGAAATATCTGCAACCCTCGCGAATATTTAAATATACGTCCTCATCGCACTCGTTAAGGCATCATAATAATAACAATTGAAAATTCAACAGCCTCATCACAAACAATAAAGAGGTAAATTTCAGTGGCGCGAACTTTGATGTTTGTTGTTCCACCGAATATGATAATTAGCAACTTGAAAGTCTAATTTCATCCCACAATCCGTATTTGGTTTAACGATGAGTATGTATGTTAGTCGTCATAATTGTGTTAATGCTGATATCACTGTATCATCTTTATGGCCAACGGCAGATGCTCATTAATGGCTGCCGGGTGGACCAGTTATACCGGTCACAACGGTTGACATTACGATGAAAGTCGGAATATCATCAAAACGTTTTATAGCACGTATATGAAAATGATAAAGAAAGATATATCCGAACTCCGCTCACATAGATTTTATATAATGACGCAGTGAGTTACACGACGACTTATATCGCAATTTTACTATCCTGCATCATCTTATTTTATCTACGTACTATATGCACCGTTTATAGTGTTTTTATGTGATTTTTTTCGTAATAGACACTAAAATCGTCTTGTTTAAATAGCATATAAAAATAAAACTTGTTCTTAAATTGTAACTATTTTTTCCAGGACCTTCATATATATATAAAAAAACGTATACTCCTATATATGAAGGTTGTCTGGAAAAATCGAGACTCGTAAAAATGATACACATTTGAGTAATTGGATTAGTATTATTTTTCAAGATAATCTAGACAACAGCCCTTATTTATTTCAAAAGATAGATCAATCTCTCTGTAATGTTCTATATAACGTCTCTAAGTCTACAAATTATATTGGGATCATCTAATATCCATTATTTTATTTTATTCTTAAAAATAAATAAACAGAAACAGAATTGTATTATTTTTAAGATTAAATAATATATATATATATAAATAAATATTATGCTTTTAGTAATCGGAAACATCATAAAAACAAGCAGTTTTCAGTCAATAAAATAATATATTTTTGATAATTTTAAAACTACACTTGAAACAATTCAATAAAATTAATTCTACCTACTCACAAATGTACTATGAAAGATATTACTCATGTTTGAAAAATATACTTAATTATTTATAGTTATTATTTATAGAAAACAACCTCCTGTCACTAATTTATACTGAATGATTTTATAAAATAACTGTTGATAAATTAACATATTTATAAATTAATAATTATTTCCAAAACATCATACGTCGTGGTTACAAAACATTCTTGTTTTAAACATCTTCACCTCGAATCTCGATTTAATTTTAAACAGGAAACTAAGTTTTAATAGGAGCTCATAAAACAACAAAACAATGTCATCTAATATATTTTCAAGATAATACTGTGCTTTCGTAGAACTACCTTAAGATAGTGCTTGTTAATGTTATAGAACTAGCGGTGTAAAATATATAATGCAACACTTTATATCTGATCGAAGATGTTACTTTTTTATCACTCATATTACACTATTCAGTTTATCTATACTTCTCTCACCCTCTTTAAATATTTATTTTAAATTCTTATATTCTATCGATTGTTTTTCTATACTTAAATATGTAATTTCATTCTATTTGGAATAATTTGAATGAATTATTCCTTCTTCTTATTTTATACAATTATTAAATAAATTATACAGAAGTTAGATAGAATTTCCTACATGAAAGTCTAAGTACTTTTTTTTACAGCGGATATTAATTTATTTAAATCTGAACACTTGATTTTTCCTGGAATTTTTTTTACTTCAAACACTGGAAGTCATTAAATAAAACATTACCTCATTTGTCACATGTTATTGTTTTAAAACAATGCCTGTCAAATAACTTAATTTGTAAAACAAGTATCGATTAAAGTACATGATAACAATTTTTAAATTCTCTTATCGAAAGTATAATAATAACCATATATTAATCATATGCTACACGTACTTAGTCATATATGCTTTAAAACTTGTACTGGATTCGAATCATAAATCAAAATTAATTGTAACAAAACACGCACTGACGTATTTTGAAAAGAACAGTTTCACAAAAATGTAAATATTAAAATTATACATTATTCTACTACAAAAATTATCAAAAATTAAAATGAAAATCATTCAATCTGTCAGCTTAAATCAAATATTTATAACATTAAATGTAACATATTTAACTATAATAATATTAACAGGATAATTATAATGTATAAATACAGTTTTATCGAGAAATCGCATCTTAAAATAACATAATTAATTTTAACGACATATCGCATTCAATATCATAAGTAATTTTTTAAAAAAAAACATACAAATTTAATTAATTCTCTTTTATAATGATAATGAATATTTTACAAATATTCAAGTACGTTTCAAAATTCTGCTGGGAGGTATCTGAAATATAAAAAATGAGAATTATTTCTTACTTTATGTGATAAAGACAACACAGTTAGAAAATAGAATGAATATTGAATTCTGTATAAATACTTTATAAGGAAACGACTTGTAGAGTAATTGAAAGACCAGTAATTTTTAATAAGACTGTTTTCGATAAAAAAAACATGTGTACGTATTGTATAAAGTAAAACTTTCCTACTTGAATGTAGAACATTTTCTGGCAATCGTTTGGAATGTTATTGAAGCCAGTAAGTTATTTAAATTGTCCCATTCTCGTACTGCTCAAAGTAAATCTTTAATGTTACAAAATGCTTTGTCAGTGAATTGAATTGTTCATCTATTGACAAATACATGGGTTACATCTAATTTCAATTTTCAGATAAGTTTGTTCGTGAAGAGTAGTTTTATCGATAACGTATCTTGTAATCAAGAATCTTCCAAAAAATAAATTTACAGATGAATATTTAGTACTTATTAATTTGATGATTTTATCAAAGTTATTGTACTGAAATTCAAAACGTTTATTTTGATAATAGAATCAATCGTTTAAAATAATTATCAACTAATACAAACAACAACAAAATCTTTTAATTATTACAATGGTGTTCTTATGCGTTAAATATAAAATACACTCAAATAAATTTCACAAAAAGTAAAATCATTTGAAAATTTATCATTATTAAATAGTCAGAAAATAACTGAACTGTCGACAAGACTAATAGCATAACACTATAACGGTGATCCAATGAATTTCAGTCAAACAGGATCGTTTTAACGTCCCTAAAATTAAATTGTTTTTTAAGTTAACCATTTTCATATCTGGACATATAAATAAATTTGTAAAAAAGTAGATTTCGAAATAAACCACTTATGCATATGATAGTCTGTTCATCATTTATAATTATAAATATTTCGAGTTTAAAAATCTTCCTGTTAAAAAAGTATTTCGAATTAAAGAATGGTTCAAAATAAGTTTTAATAAATAGTATTTATATAATTATCATTTTTCGTTACACACTTCGCTGGACTTGTGGATTCGAACACGATTCTTTGTATTAATTTTTGATTCACAGTCTCATATTCTTTTCACTGAGGGCCTCTCATCCCTATGTGCTACCAAAGTACATTTGTTAAGAAATTATATATTAACTAATCACTTAAAATGTGTATTAATGAGAAATCTAATAAAATATAAATTGTACAGATCCACTTTATTTTCTTCAAGAAATATTTTATAAAGTATTTTGTATGTTTGAATAAGTTCCAACAAACCATATAAAAAAATACTCAGATTCATGTTTTTATATTAAAATAAAAATCATCGGTATGTTATCATACATATATATATATATATATATATATATATATATATATATATATATATATATATATACATATATATATATATATATATATATATATGTATATATATAAAGAAATAAAGCGAGAAGTAACGAATAATTTATTATTCAAACTCAACAGAGTTGTTAAATAAACCAATCACCTGCTGAACATAAGCCTTTTTTCCAGAAGGTTAATTGAAGTATCAAATGTTCGTAGCACAATACAAATTACAATGCAAATTATTCGTAAGATTCTGATAAAATAATTATACTAATCATATGATAATAAAATACAAGCGTTTATGCAAATTGATTCATACTTTCTCATTATGCCGAAACGCAGATGAAAATGTTTTCTGTGTAACTGTGCCGTTCGAGAATCTCATCAGAAAGGACCCACTTCGTCACTTGTACATAATTTCAATAATAGTAATTAAATTTATCTTCTAATATGACATTATTCTCATACAGATTCATTGTGACTCGTGAACTAATTGTTTTGTCGTTCACGTGAATGTTTATTATAACAAGGTAAACAGTAAGATTTTCATTCAACTAATTAGCATTAATTGTGACTTTGATCTCTCAATTAGAGATCTTTGCTCGTGTTTTCGACAAACATTTCAAACATGAATGCACCCGCTTCCTGAATGTTTAAACGAAAATCTTCAAATCCAGGTTAATTGAGAATCTCTACTCAACCTACTTCATATTGGATTACCGAAAAGTTGATTGCAGTTGTTTGATTAAAAGAAGTCGTCTTATTTTCTGATATATCTTCCAGAATAAAGTTCGTATCTCGTTCACGACTCAATTCTTTTCAACTTTTGTTCTTTGGTTGATAAGAAATCCTTAAATTAAGTACGTTCTTAACTAGAATAAGGTAATTAAAATTGCGTCGTACGCTTTTAATGTTACATTTTATTTTCAAAATATTCTAGTCATAAACGAATCCTTTCATTGTTATATATCACGGATATTAATACATTTACTATTCCTTCGTTCATCTTTTAGTAGTTTTTTTTAGATAAAAATAAATTCAATAAATCAATATACATTTTTAAAAAAAGCACACGAAATGAAATATCAGTAAGGAAAATAGAATCATGAGATATCGTTCGGACACGTTAATGATATATGGAGGATCATAAATATAAGAATGATGATTGTCTAATTTATATAGCAGGTATAGTTCACTGCAAAAATAGACAACGCGCTATCAAGTTTAAGGTTTGCTAACCTATGACAATAGACAACAAACAACAATAGACACACAACAAGTCAATGCGCTTTGAATAGACATGTGATCACGTTTACGAATGTTCGTGAACAATGATGTACATTTCTTGATGACAATAGAAACGCATTTCTGCAATTTATAAGCTATCAATGATAACGGTGACTAATAGAATTTCTATAACCGAGCCGTGCGAATTTATGCATTGTATTATAAGTTTAACAATAATCCATATTGTTCGTGTGTGCTATAATGTTCTCAAATATAAACAACTTTTTCTTTAATATATACTTGTACATATTATATTACAAATCATGATCATTATTTATCTTCAGATTGAATACAACCTAAGTCTAAATAATTTATAAATTACAATAATTTAAAGCTATTAGTTGCATATCTATTTTGATAAAACAAATAACACCTCAAATACCACAAAATTATATGGTCTTTACATATTTAATAATTAATGTATTGTCTAATTTGATATGATAAGACATATTTCGTTGCCACTTCCATTTTCCTTAGAGCAAAAGAATAGAGAACCTTAATTCGTCTGTAAAACTGAATTTTACCAGTGAACCATATTTTCATTCTTATTTTAATTATTTACTTGCTTAAAGAACTACTCTTCGTCAGATCACTTTCAGTAAACGATGACTAATATTTGAAAAATACTGGAGAGAATGATAAAATTTAAAACATTTATTATTGTTTAAAGTTTCTTGTAAAAGATCAATAGAAATAAATCAATAAAATAAAATATGATAAGAGATTAAACATGATGAACTGTTTTGAAAAGAATTTATTTATTTTATACTGTTTTTATTTCATATTAGCAAGATTCGTTTATTTTTCTACATAAATTATTCATAAATTCTATTTATGTATAGCTGTTAGTACAGAAAAATGAATTTGTACAAGAATATGTTGTTTTTTTTATAAAGAAATGTTAATTGTAAATTTTATATTAATTTAACAAATGTTTAAAAATTCGTCTCGAACGTTTATAATGGATAATATTGGCAATAGACTGTTGTTTTTTTTATTGGAAATATTTACATATTTACACTTCAGATACAGTACAATTATATTGTCGATATTTCAGTCGTGCAAGTACTCGTGGATTGTATTGTGATATACATTTCCGTTAAGTGCAAAAACTAATCGTATCTGCTACTTTAACAATTATTTGAACAATACAATGTAAACAGCGTTGAAATCGTTAAGTCTACAAAAACGGAATACGAAGCGTACACTCAGTCAATTTACAAATATAAAACGTTTCGCAGGCACTCCGCTACACAAGTTTGTGCAACTAAGAAAAACTTTTTACACGAAATTGACTGTCATTCGCATGCACCAATTCCGTGTCAATATTGAAATAAACATTTTCACTTTTAGTTCATATTAAGAAGTTAAGGCGGGTGACAAATATTTGACGCGTGTCTCTGCCGTATCCGCACAACCCTTACGGAATTTAATTTCCCCTGATACTTGCTCGAGTTGCTCATGCCCGCCAACCATTCTACTTCTATCTACCATTTGGTTCGTGCCACTCGACTTCTTACATTTCTTACAGGTCTCTCCCCACGTCGTAACCAATATCTGAACGGCTGATAGACATGTATGTTCATTACACAGGTGCCACACAACTGCTTCAACTTGGGCGTTATTAATATTTTCCTTTATTTTAATATTTGAATTTTAAATATTGCTTCGTTGTTCTTTTCTTTTTAATCGTGCGAATATTGAAGCGAAATCGAAAATTCGACGTATTTTTATTTCTATACTCAAATCAAATAACCAAAATCTACACTTCAATAACAGATAATGGTATTGTCCTTGTTATCTTAAAATCCATGCAGCTTTCATTTATATATGTATATATGTATATGTATATATATATATATATATATATGTACATATATATGGCGAGTGTGTTATCATGTGAACAAAACTTACTAATAAATCTTCACTTCACTAGATAAATATAGAACACTTTGAATAAATAATACCTTTAAGTATTCCATCTTTATAAAACGCATAAATAAATTTATTTGAATAAAATTACCAACTATTTTCTTTTCCTTTCAAGTGAATTCTGAAAATATTTAATTAGTATTTAAAAAATTACATTTTTTTTCTCACTTTTAATACAAATATCTTAACAGGATTAAAATTACTACATATGCCACACTTTCATTTATATTGAAATTTAATTGTTGTTATCTCGACTAATTTCTATAGATGAATCAATTAATTGCACAACTATTACTTTGTATTTAGTTTTGTTTTTCAAAAGAGTCAATTTATTTCAATACTGTTTCAAACAAAAAGACATCATTTCGAGTAAATATGAATCATAATGACGCGACAGTATGACTTTTTACTTTGTCATTGCAGCATTGATTTCTAACATGTATATACATAAATATATATATATATATATATATATATATATATATATGTACATATATATATATATATGTACATAAATACGTCACGTATGTACTAAATAATCAGATTGAACACAAATATCATTCAATTGTATTAATGCATATGCAAAATGTATGTAAATACAAACATATACATGTGTAATAATTATCTAAAATTATCATAACTAGTAATCTTACTTGACAAAATATACTTTCAATATAAAATAATATTAATAAAAAATAATAACATTAAGTTATATTGTTGCTAGTATATAGGAAATTTATCTCTCTCTCCCCGTCATATATATATATATATATATATATATATATATATATATATATATATTTATCAGTATTAAATTAATTAATTGATAAACAAATATGCTTATTAAATTAATTAACTTATATTAGTAAAATAAATGTTTCAAACATTTTAGAAACTTAGATCTTGACTACATTTCAAAATAAGCGACATATAAATATACAAACAATTTAGCAATTCATTTTATTAATACATTTTTATAAATAAGTGTACTGAACTTATTTGATATTTATTTTTTTGCTTATTTATTTTTATGATTATTTTTTTTCATCAGTAAAAATATAAAGCCACAAAATATAACGAAATTAGGAAACATTCACAAAAGAATGTTCATTACTTTAGAAATAAAATTGGAAATCGATAAATTATTGACTAATGATCATTTTTGATCGATGTTAAAACCTATTTCGAAGAAGATTGTATCATTCTCAAAACACTAAAGTACTTGAGAGCGAACATTTAATTTATGATAGTAAATTTAGGTGCAGTGCCAAAAACTATATTCTAAAAGCAAGACTCTTCCTGTTTAATCTTTGTTTTACTACTAAACATACATTTTTTTTATAAACAATGATATTATTTTATTTTTTCGTTCTCTTATTTTTTTAATGATGTTTACAGATAATTTTTTTGTCGATTATATCTATGTCTTGATAAATCAATATTAGAAAATCATTGAAAATATAATACAGAAATACACATGAGTATTTATGAACATATTATGTTTATGAATACATCTGTATACATTCACATATAATTGTATGTTCGTGGTTATGTTTATATAGAATGAAATGATTATTAACATTATTTAACAATAATAAACCGAATCAATATTATTATTGTACACCTATGAACATATCTGAGTTGGGATATTGAATTGAATATGTGTACACTTATTTGTAATTATAATTTGAAAAGGCAATTTCAAAACCAATACCACAAGATGTTATGATATATATATTCGGTGAACTGAACTCGATTTCGAAATTCATAATCTAACACATTCCATTACATCAACACATCAAGCGTGTATGAATTCTTGTGTTATAGCACCCACCGAACGAACTTCAAATATTCCAGAACGCCTGTTTGTGTCGCTCCTTGTGTAGTATGTTTGTAGTCAGGATGTGCGCACCACGTACTCCTTCTGGCTTGTGTTTGTAATAAGGACACGGGGTCACTAGATCCGAACGTCGGCTTCCCGGAAATGCACGAGCGAGTACACATTCTCGTTCATCGTGAAACGTTCGACTGAATGTAAACCGTAGCTCAACATCCTCCACCATGCAAGGGCTTTTTACACTCGGTGTTAATGTATTTATTGACTCCTGGCTTTATTGTATGGAGATGCAATGGAATTGTTATTACAAACAACTCTCCTGTTTGGTTTACGGGTGCTCGTCCGCTTATAATGATCTGTTGGTTTTTTTTTCTCTCTACAAACGATCCGTTATTTTCGCTGTCTTTTTGATGTTTTCGTACTACGTTTTCCATCAAGTGATTTGATTATTTATTTACGAAAGATACGTGATACTTTTTGGTCGTTTGATCTTTTTAATCATTTCAACGGTATTAATTATGACTTTTATTTCAAACACAAACGTGAATTAATTACTGTTCGTGACAAAGTCAATAATATTTTGTGATAAATTTAAATACTTGCGTAAATGTACTCAATCAAGACATTTACATTTCAACATTAGTTATTTTTTTTATAGCATTCAAGATTTATACTCTCCTAAAATAGATATTATTATTTCCTAGAAAATAACACTACTACGTTTGTCCATTTTAGATATGTCTTTCATTAGTTTAAAAATTAATCATTATAAGAGACCTATATTATAGTTTCTAATGAAGCTTTTTTTATAAAGCAACGCAGAACAACTTATAAAAGTTCTACTTTTTAATTTCATATGAATTTTATTAACATTTATTGTAAAACGAAATTATTTACAAATAAAAATATATAAACCAAAAATAACAAAATTGTTTCCAGAAAAATCTTGAACATTTATACAATTGCACAAATCGAGTTAATATTTTTTTTTATAGAGAAATTTTAATATTTCATTCACATCTTTTAAGCAACGATGTTCTAAAATTCACTTTAATACAAGATCTGTCATGATTTCAATTTCTCGATATATATATATATATATATATACATATATATATATATATATATGAATGTGTGTGTGTATCAGTTATATTATTCACAATCCAAAAACAATCCACCTAATGCTACCTGAATTGTTAAATTTTATATCCTATATATATATATATATATATATATATATATAATTTGCAAAAACATGTTTTTTTATTGATTTGACTGCTGAAAATGCCATTATCCCAATTATTAAAGTTTCGTATAATGTTGGAAAAAACAAGCAATGAATATAAAAATAAATTAACTTGCAATTCATTTTAATGCTATAAAACGACATTACTGTGTGTAAAACATTGCACGTAAATCAGAATCATTTTATTATTAATGCGTGATTAATAAAAATAATTATTTAATGATTTGTTAATAATAATTAAAATTTCTTTGTCGAAAACACAATGATTTCGTATTAAACTTTCAATCATTTATTATTTATAATTCTGAATTTAATAAATAATAATTAATTGATTATAATGAAAACATAAAATCTGAGCAGAAAATGGTAATAAAATTGTAAAAATAAGATACTCTCGTTTTTCTAATACAAATTTCATACAAGTAGTATAAAAAATACATAAACATTAATGCTGAAAAATTGTATTCTTAGCTTTGTTTCTAAATTTTTAAATAATTGATTATTGATTATATTTATTTATATAAGCTGATATAAAAATAAAAATTAATAAAAAAATATAACACTATTACTTCTGAAATATTTATTAAGGAACACAATCTTTCATCAACTGATTTCCACATATCAACATGAACTATCTAGTTTCTCTCAATGTATATAACCGTTGGCTTTTTTAATTATCGGCTTTCCTTACTACTTTCTAAATATATACTTATTTGCAGTAAACGCAAGTAAGTTTAATTAATATTGAAATTATTACAGAAGATGCTTGAGTAATATAATCAAATAATTACACAACAAAAATTACATTTTTTTATCTCTTTCATTATTTTTTCTGAAAATAAATCATAATATTAATCTCTATTCTAATAAAAAATATAAATATTAACTCTCTTTCATTTTGGTGCGATTTCCTAAATAATTTTAATATCTGTAACTCTAAATAAACAGTAGGGCATTCAATTTAAGCAAAGGAATAAAACTAGAATTCTGTATTTTCATATAAGTTTAAAATTTAATAAACGGTACATCGCTTGTCACAAACAGAATCTAAAATAAATAATTACTCATCCTGCTATTTTTTTTTTAATAAACAAATTCTTCGAAACCCTGATATCTATTAAAGTAATTAAATTTTTGCGTATGAATATATTTAGATTTTGATAAGAGATTTGAAAAATGCATACACGCCCACGCGTATATGGATGAACTAATCAGATTTTAAAATTAATTACGGTTATCTATTTACTTGTTGAACTACTGTAGAAGAATGGAATATTTGTTCATGAATCCATTCAAGTTTTTTACATGAAACTATTTTCTAAACATTAATTAATGATGTGACAGTGTCAGATTTTAATTTTCAGATACAAAAAGCAGTGACATTAACACTAATATTTCTGACAGTAAAAAATAAAGAAATTTTCACATATTATATATATATATATACAATATTCTGGTGTATAAAATATATGTATATAGAGCATTTATGAATTTGCTGTATACCAAAGAATAATATATTTAATGAATATTAATTAAACAGTTTCTATGACGTCAAATATTCACGTTATGGCACATAGATAAAATATTTTTTTAATGAACAGCCTCGTTTATATGAAATATTGCATTCATTTAAATTGATAGCCGCATATTTTCA
Organism: Acanthacorydalis orientalis; assembly: GCA_034766995.1. Lineage (NCBI taxonomy): Eukaryota > Metazoa > Arthropoda > Insecta > Megaloptera > Corydalidae > Acanthacorydalis > Acanthacorydalis orientalis. The sequence goes on from CM068323.1 coordinate 29,538,123, forward strand.
AGTAATTGCGTTATTACGTCACAAAAGCGAAAATAACGTCAATATTTATACCGTTTTTAATTAAAGACAATGTTGATGTATTTCCGAACGAACGTTGAACGTCAATACTGTAATTTAAATTCGTGATTTAATACAAATCCTAACGAAATATGTTATTAGATCGAAGTTTTGTCGATCTCGACTATTGTGTTCACGATTAATTGATTTTTGTATTAAATTAAAACGATAAACGCGTACAGCAAATGTCACTGGAAATTGGTGAAATCGTGCTCGGCATGGAATTTATAGTGCTCTCTTCGACGGTGTCACGTTAAAATTTTAATATTTCAATCGTTATTTGATTCATTTTCGTTATTTATTTGATGATTTTTGTAACAAACGCATAGATTTCCGTATCGAGCACTTACTTTTTTGTATAATTTTTTGTATAATTTTATGAACATAGCAACCAACACACACAAGTATATATATATATATATATATATATATATTATTATTAAACAAAGTAGATTATTGATTTGAGGCCAATATCGATCCAGCCAGTCGTAGTAAAAAGTTAATAAACAAATATGACAGCGATATTAGAAAAAATGTTTTAAATATCTAGAAAATAATATCAAATTAAAAGAATGTTAAAGAACCCTTCATCTGGCATTTAAATATCATCTTCAGAAAATAATAATAACAAAATTACTGAATACAAGATTATGTCTAATATCATTCGTAATTAATAAATCAATTATGCAAACATCTATGAATATTAAATTTTAATAATATTATAAAATAATTTTATTAAATGAATATGACTCAATTTTCATTCCGAAAGAAATATTTTTATAATGAAAAAAATTTTCTTATTTTGACTAACTTATTAGAAGATAAAATCGATGATAGATATAAAATGTAAGACAATCCTTTTCATACACATTAAATTACATAAATCACATTAATTAAAAATCTTAGAAAATAATGAATATTCCTTATATTTTTCGGATTTTGCATAAAACTATTTTATAATATACACATTTATATAAAAATATAAAAACAGTCAACAATTCTCTCTTATAGAATAAAATACTCCATATATATATATATATATATATATATATATATATATATATATATATATATATATATATATATATATACTGATAATTATATCTTCAGTTAGAATATTATATTTCTATTTCATTCTTTGTAATATTTCTAGATTCTCTTCTGAATTTTTTCTAAATAACATAATTATATATTTATAAAAAAATTAAAGAACTTTTTTTAATATATCACTTTTTTTCTTTATTGTGAGTTACTTCTGAGGACTTGTTTATTACTCTATACCAACCCTATGTTCACGAGTGAGTTGGTTATTTTTTTTCTAGTTTTTTTTCTTAATAATATTATTATTTAAATCAAACAGCGATAATTAATTATTTAGTCTTACTACTCTTATACTATCTGAAATGTTTAATCTTGACCGAACTTGTTACTATTTTTACTTGATTTTATTATTTTACTTTATTTTATTTTTACTTTATTTCAAAAAAAGTCTATAATTAACTGTATTATAAAATGTATTCAACTACGAAATGAAATATTTTTTAAAATTTGATTACTCTTGTTTTCCCCTAAACACTTAATAAGGATCGATCTCGATAACTTCATGTAATATAAAACCTTAGCACAAGGCATAATTGCATGCTCATTTAAAACAACTTGTTTTCTTTATGACTTAAATATTGTAAAGGTTTTTAATATATCGACATTGAGTAATCTTAATGTTTAGAAAAGTATATGTACATGTCAACCTGCACCTAATACATTTAGACCGGTTATTTGCACGATGCAGCGATTATAATACACATAAACCGTGTTCGAGCAAAATTACATCGTTCGGAAGTACAAAATTTGAATGTTATAGAAATTATACATACCACGTTTCGCATATAATTACTCTTAATCGATTGCAATTAGCTGTGCTTCGACGTTACACGTCTAAAGTGAAAGTGAAACGTAATAATGGAGTCCAACCGAACGTAGTCTCGAGATTCAAAGGACTACTAATTATATCCTAGATTGAAGATATTCGACGTTACACCTCAATAACATACATACTGAACGTGTTGTGTTGAATATTTAAACGGCATTCAAGTAAAGAACACTTGTTTCAAATTGTTAATATTTCATAGTCAACAATATATATTTTTTTATAATGTGACATGTGTTAGGAACAGTGCATGGTTCCTTAAAATAAATACTGTATTATTATTTTATTGAATTCGTTTGTATCGAATATAATAAATTAATATTTTTATTGAGTTATCTGTAACAGTAAATTGAAATTGGATTCAAAATTCTCATCTGTAAATATTTTTTCAAGATTTTGAATACACTTCATTAATTATATCTTAAAACACTTATTAAATATATTACTGATAACTTATGACATTTTACAATACATACTCTTTTCATTCTTTTTAAAAATGTTTTACGATTTCAAACGTTCTATGAAATATCTAAAATATTATAATAAAATAATATCTCAATAATCTAAAACTATAAAATATCTAATATAAATTTTATTGCTGTATTTAAGATAATTTTACAGACAAAAAACTACCGCTTATACGTTTTCATTTCATATTTTAAATGAAGGATATTTAATTAAACTTCTATTTATAAATCTCAAGTTTTATTACTGCGAAAAGAAATTAAAAAAAAATGTTTATACATTATTTTATAATGTAAAAATATGTTTGTGTATATTGTAAATAAACATGGTGTTACTTATATATATATATATATATATATATATATAATAGCTTTGAATGAAATACAGGAGATTATACGTTTTTAATTAAGAAATATATATCTAATTTAATACATTCTAATTAAAAAATTCTTATGAGTGATATCTGAAAAATAATTAGCTTAAAATATTCTCTTATAACGATGTTCTTAAAATATGTAATACTGAGAATTTAAAATCATTGATTTAACCTTATAACCTTTTTTTAAAATTATCCAAAAACTATGTGTATGTATACTACAATTTATGAAAAGATATTTTAAAATAAACTATTAATTCCAGTTAATAATAATTACAAATATTAAAATCGAAAACAGATACTAGATTATTTTATTTTTTTATAAGGAAAATTTATATTTACAAGGATTAAATTTCTCAAATATTCCATATTTATTTTCTTATTTAAATAGTTTCAGAAAACTTTAAAATAAGCTTAATATAACGTTTTTTTTAAAAAAGTCAGTCTGTTCAAAAAATAAGAAGTGTGTTGTAAAGCAAAATAAATCGGTTATAAAATTTAAAAAACATAATTATTTATATATAGAGAGAGAGGAGAGAGAAACGTCCATATTTATATGTACGTGTGCTCTAATTCCCGTATCAACGTGGTTTAATCCAATTAATTCGAATGAAGAAGTCATTGTAATCCAATCTTGGATGCGATATTCTTATGCTTCCTTGGGGAACTAACGAAGGACACAAAATTCGTAATAGCCACATGAGAGAAGACATGTTAGCGAGTATTACTGCAGCAATTGTATTATATTATGAATATAATCAACATTCACTTGAATGTATTATTTACAAGAGCGTTAAACTTAGATGCAATTCTTGTTTACTCTTATACATACAAACATATATATATATATATATATATATATATATATATATATATTATCTGTATTGATATAAATAAGCGAATAAAATTATATACAATGAAGTACATTGTCGCATTGTAAGACATTTCCATTGAATTTGATATTTTTCAAGTACAAAGTGAGTTATTTGAAGTAAAGTTTTGTATACACATTATAAACATAATATATCTCTAGAGTCGAGTAGTACTTAAAAATGTTCCATGATAAATGTTTGTTTTTGTTAAATGTTCATTAAGCGCACAAATAAAACTACATTTTTAATGTGAGTTGTTTTAAATGAAGTCTTTTATTGTTTGTTACATTATTAAATATTTCGAAACTTTGTTATTCTTTCATACAAAAATATAGTTCAAAGTAAGATAAAGTTCATATTTTATCATTTAGCTAAAAACGATATAGATTAATATTCGTTTTAAAAATTAACAAATCTTTTCGACTTGATTTATTCGAGAATTTCGATCGTTTTATTTAGATTTATATACTTTTTTAATTGAATAATAAAACAAGAATATATTTTTTGTTGATTGTGTGTTTTGTACTATAATACAATTTTATAACGTTGTAAAATAAATTTCTTCTAACCATTTTTATGCTTTATATAAATAAATATTATTATGAAAAAGATTAAATAATACGGATATTTATTTTTTTCTTCTAATTAATAAATAAAACTCAATCAGTCTCTATTTTATTCATATTTCTAATTATTTTCCATTTTTAAAAAATGTATGGTACTGCTAATATTCTAAAATAATTTTTGTCTTTTGTAAAAATAAATAATTTTTAATGCTATTAAGATTTTCTTAAATTAATTAAGATAAACAACTTGAAGCAACAATTTTATATATATATAATTCAAATGAAATTTAATGTATGAAATGTGTATTCGAAATATATTCAAAATAAAATGTATATACTGTATTCAAGAAAGAATTAAGAAATAATTTCATTTTTACACTATTCTGATTTCAATTTTTTATTTTTTAAACGCTTCTATCTTATGTTACAAATACCTATTTTTATATTAAGTAGTATTTTATATTATTATTCAATTAAGAAATGTTGTAATAAAAATACCTTGAAATGTTCGTTTCATGCATAACTACAATCATAACTCATCGTTTAATATATGGCGAATTTCAAAAACGTATATACAAATCACTTATAGATACTGCAGTTGACAGAAATCCACAAATTAAAATTAACGCAACCATATCTTCATTTGAATAATCACAAAGATTTAATAAAGTACAGTACGAGTACTTTAGTGTAATATATCAAACTGAAAACTAATTACAACTCTTTATTTGCCTACATTTGCATCGTATATTTAATTCCAAGCACTCAGTACATTAAACTCTAGTCTATGTACTGAACATGAATGTATGTCATAAGAAATCATCGTTTTAATTAAGTTATGACGATTTATATGCATATATATAATAATTAAAATAGACTGGAGAGAAAATGCACACATTTTTAAAAAAATAGTACGTTCTGGAAAAAACGTTAGTGTATTTATATACAATTAGACTTTTTTATGTTCGAATACCACTTTAATTTCGTGCAGTGTAGAAGCTTTTTAAAAAATTACAAGTGTAAATTAAATATTATATGCCTTATATATATATATATATATATATGAAAAATATGGTATGTATTTCTAAACATTTAAACAAGTATAATATAAATTGAAATTATAAAATTAGAAGAATACTATAATAATTTGTTCTTAATAAAGTCTTAAAATATGAACTTCAGAACAATTAGGTACTATATTTAAACTGTATAAACTGAATTTAAGTTAGAAATTAATTGTATACCAATAACAAAATCGTTTAAAGCTCACTTTATTTGCGTACAAACATGAATACTTGCACGCTGCATTCCCGAAGAAGTTCCGGCAGTCGATACGCGCAACTTAATGACAACTTTATCGATAAAAAATTTATATGAAAGATAAACGGTTATCTGAAGTAATTTCGTTGAGCACAATACCATAATCAGGTTTTTTATTACTTTCAGCAGTGTAGATTATGGTTCAATTCCCATGCAGCAGGGGGAACCGCACTTGTTACGGTTAATGTAATTGGATCATAAATGTAATGAATATTCATATGGTAATTTTCATTATGATGGCTTAACATTGTAAACCGACAAAAAGGTTAAATATTTATATTATAACTATAACGGTGTGTGCGTGCATCTTGATTCAACAAGTAAGGTGGTACAACTGCTCTAACAGCTTTTTTGTTGTTTATGACTTCCAGCTTTTTTGTTAGAATTTCAGCTCGTCCTACAACTAACTTTACACCGTCTATGTGTTATTACACAACGGTGACAAGAAATTAGGAGAAAGTCATAAACGACATCTTTTTAAATCTGTTACGACCGCTATCATTTTTGTACCCTTGTTTTCATATAATACAGATCAATTGTATATATATATATATATATATATATATATATATATATAAATGTACTTATCTACATGCACATTGATTTTTCATATACCTATAATTATATTTTTTTCTAAATATATTGAATATAAAATAAATTATTCAAAAAAAGCACTCAGTGGAGCAATTTATTACTTTAATTTCTAGAAAATTAACATTTTAGAAATTATGTTTTATCTGTATGAGTTAAAAGTATATTATATATATATATATATATATATATATATATATATATATCTGTTGTATTTTTCAGAAAAAACATTCTAAAGGAATATTGTTTTACAGACACATTTATCTAAATTCACTTAACTTAATTTTACTTTATCTAAAACCTTTAAATTAATAAACAGGACCTAGTTATATTACTTCTTCATATATATATATATATATATATATATATATATATTTATATATATATATTCTATGTTTGATTATATGAGAGCTGTGAGATTTTCATTCATTCTTTTTTTTTAACTATAGAATTAAAATCGATAATTTTTTAAATAATTCTTAGCAAAATAACAGAAACTTATATACAACAATGTAAGATTCTAATTTCGTACGTGCCAAAATATCATATTTCATTTCTTTTTCGACTGAAATTAATTTAGTATTTGTTTTAAATTAAAAAGTAAAATGAAATCTGTAATACGTACAGATGTCTGATTGAATTTCATGCGTTTAAAAATTAAAACAAATTTATATATATATATATATATATATATATATATATATACATGTATGTATATATATATTTCTTGCAAACTGTTTTCAATTTATAAACATGTAAGGCGATGTGATTTTTCATGCGTAAGAAGATATTTCCTCTCTTAGATAGTAAACACGTAGCATTACTTCCAGCTAGAGTAAATATTTTTCATGATGCTCCATCATGTTTTGACTGCCTGCATACACGCTTTTATTAACGAGACACACGGGGCTATTGCGTTGCTTCTTTGCATAAACTATCAGCAAACAAAATCCTTTGGTAGACTTAATCAGAATAGGTTTCTCTAACGTGCACGTCGGGTCGCTCGGCATTCTGATGTGTTTGATGTTTGTTCACGACTGCTTCAGTAACCTTCTCCATTTTGCAACCGCTGCCATTTGCATGTCGACATCGTTAAGATGTCTCCATCGGTTTTCTAACTAAGTGAACAACACGGCCAACACGATTTCTGTTGGTCTGTATCCGTGGTTGTTCATTTTCTAATTGATTCACGACATTGATTTGATGTTGAGAATGGAATTAGTCAAAGGTTCAGAATATTAATGTGATTTAAAGTGGAATACGCCAGTACTGCGTCGGAAGTTAATTCGGCACAGATCGATGTTGTACAAAATGGCTAAACGCAATTGAATCATTTAACGATACTGTAATTCAGTTAGTTTTGTTCATTACCTTTATATGTAATCAAATACTTCATTTTATCGCATTATATAAAAAATACAAGTAAAGTGTATAAAAGTTCACATTCTAAAATATATATATATTTAAACTCTAAGTGATTTTATCGTTATAAAAAATAAAATGTGAAATTAGAAATTTGATTCGTTTCTTTTAGACAAAGCATGAAAAATAATCCTATAAAATTATTTCTTTGCAATTTCAGTATACAGTCTATTTACAAATTAAATAATGTAGAATTTAAGTGATCGATATTGTCACCTTTTTAAAACACCCGAAGAAAAAGAAAAGAATATATGTTCATTTACAACAACAATATTCGCATAATGCATGTAAATTCCACGGATAAACTTGTCGGAAGTCTGAAATTATATTTCTAATACGTGTTTATTGAGTACCTGCGAAAGTTATTCGAATCACTCTGGCTATTGAAGAAAGAAAACTTCCTTTAACAGCCTACCCTTAAACTTTTAAAAACTTTTGTCACGTGAAAAATGCATGAAAGGACAAGTTTGAAAAAGTAATTATTTGAAGGAGTTATCGTGCTGTGAACTAGCGTTTTGCTCCGTTAGCGAGAATTTATTTTTTAAATTATATCTTAGAAAATATTATTAAGATGAACAGTTCCTTTACCAGAAATATTCTCGTTTTTTTTTACACTTTTTATGTGTATATTTTTCGTTAAACCTTGTTTACATTATGATTATAAAACTAACGTTTACTGTAATAACTTTTACGTTTATCTGTACACTTATTTTAGAAAAATTGTACTTACATACATATATATATATATATATATATATATATATATATATATATATATATATATGTATATATATATGAAATAAATTATTCTTTTTTTAACGTTTTCAATTATCTATTTTATTCGTACATTTATATTTCAAACTTCAATCTGTTATTCTGTTTGATTCTCTTTTTCAATCACTCTGTAATCAAATATTCTCTAATATATTGTACTTTTTAATGATATTTATACATTATTTATTTATAATTTTACTAATTATATGTATGCAAATATATGTAAGTTGATTTTATTTTTATATGCACACTCATAATATATATATATATATATATATATATATTGGTTTTGTGATTAATTATTGTTGAACCTGTTGATATTTTTACTGGATACGGAACTAACTTTACAGCGAAATAAATTATTTTTTTTAATACATTAATAATGTTTATTTATCATTATAATGAAAAAATTCAAAATATAAACTCTATTCCTATCAAATATAAAATCAAAGTCGACAACGAACGTGTATTAAATATAATCTTTACTGAATAATATATATATATATATATATATATATATATATATATATATATATATATGAGTTGAAAACACTTGTGTAAACTCCGAAACTAACGCGAGATTATAAACGTTTTATAAATAGACAATTCTTAAAAATATTTTATAAAATATTATTTCACAAATGGAACAGAAAACTTATTTTTATAAGTTATTGTATAGAAAGTTTAAAAAAGAAAAAAAGAAATGGAGATCACGTACTTTGTACTGTCACGTATTTCTACAAATAAAAATAAAGTAATACCTTCCCTTACAATAAATCCCATACAGATAGAAAATAAATTACACATATACATACATATATATATATAGAGAGAGAGAGAGAGAAGAAGAACATACAAAATAGAAAGATGATACACCCCCATCATTTATTGTTTTAAAAAGTATACATATGGGGAGTAGTTTTAAAGTTTTGTCATTAAGTAGCACATACTACAACAGAAATGAATTTACATTTCATTATAAATTCTTGTGCGTTTAATGCATATTTATGAATTGTTTAATTTTATAATATTCCTGTCTAATCGATACAAAATATTATTCTTTTTTAATTTTAAACGTTTATATGCTACAAGTTAAGACGATAATCAATAGTAAAAAATCTGGAACATCGAATAAAAGACATAGAAATGATTAAAATTTGCTTCTCAATCCACTATAATAAAAAAAATAAACAAGGTTTTTTAAAATTAGAATATGCGAATTTCAAATGCCATAATATTTTTTGATTAAAATATATATTAAAAATTGCCTAATCATATTTACAGACCATATTTTATTGATCTGATGACACATTTGATTTTATTTAGCACTCTAAAACTATACAACATAAAAAATCTTATATGAGGTATTAAATTTATTTAATACATAATGTATTTGATATAAAGATCACAATATAAGACACAAACTCTATTAAAAGAGCATTTTTTATACTTTTTTTGAAAATTAAACCATTTTATATTTCAAGATTAAAAATGTATCCTCTTATTTATAAACCAGATTCAGTACTGTATAATTTTTGTAAGAGCATTAGTGATAGCTAAATAAATATGAAAATAATTCACTGCTGTATACCTCATTATGTATATAAATAGAGAGAGATAAATTACATTGGAATAAAGTACCAAACGTCAATCTTTCTTAATTGCTTTAATAAATGAAAGTCTGATGACTAGTTTCCATATAACTTCTTTTTTCGTACAGACAAACTTAAAAGATTTCATCTCGCGGTCGTTTTAATCTTTCGGTTACTGACATATTTATGTTCCGTATTCTATTCATGTTTGCACAATAATGTAAAGACTTTAGCATTTCCCGCATTGTGTTTCATTTTATGCAAACAAAAACGTACGAAAATCCTGTTATCGATTTCATTCAGCCTGAAGGTAATAAAACATTTGACCCCTGTCACTCAAAGAGCTCTAAGTGGGATTTCTCATAAAAAGCTGTTTACCCCGGCTGCTATCCATTTTCGTTTGGTTTGGTTGGAGCAACGAAAATGATGATAAAAAGATTTTTTTCTTCGTTTTTTTTTTCATTTCATGAGAAGGGAGAGATAAAAAATACGCGAGAGATGAATTACTACGATTGGTTCAAAGAGAATTCAAGCTACATTAAATATTCTAAACGAATGAAAGTACATAAAGCCAATCATATGGATCGTTGCCCTTTGAAAGAAAACGACAGTATGAAAATTTGACAACGAATTTTGTTGACAAATTTAATCAAACAGTGATATATAGATGTAACAGGTTACGATTCTTTATAAGAACTAGTATTTAGTTTTATTTTCATTTAAAAAAAATATCATAATAATCATTCTCATGAAAACCTCTTCGATATACTTATTTTGAAAAATACAATATCTTAAAACAACTTTACAAATAAATAAAAAAGTAACAATTCTTTATATTCAAAAATACATAGAAAATCCACTGAATATTTTTCTTGTACTGACTATCTCAAGGGTTCCATATACTGTACTATAACTATTTTTCATTTTCTTAGAAACTGCAACAATATATTCCAAAAAAAAGAGAACGCCCCAAAGTAACAATTACTTTTAATACATGGTATACAATTTATTACCTAACTTTTCTCATAAAAGACTTCAACAATTTTCACCGGACAGAGTTATTATAACGTATTATTTTTTTATTAATTATCTTTTACTTTCAATCATTAAATTAATTTCTTCTCTACTCTCTTCTTCTCACTGACAGAAGAAAACACGTATGAACACATGACCATTATTATACAAATATTTATATTTAAAGATAAAGAATAAAATTGTTCCCCTTACTTAATTCGTCCTTTAATTATTTTATGATCAATTTAGAATCAAATAGATCAACTATTAACCAATATCAGTGTTCAAATTATTTATATAAATTTGATTTTTGATATTTTATTTTCTTATTTAAAACTTATATATCAGCAATCTCTATTTAACAGATAGTATTTTGGAGAGAATAGATTCAAACATATACTAAATATTTTTATCTACATAAGAATTCTTGTTCTATTTCCTTTCCCTTTTTAAACTTATACTGGATCGTAAAAGTATACATTTAAATATATCATGCGTACAGAAAAAAATATAAAAAATAAACAGACAATTTCTTTGGCCTGTAGAACTTATCTTGAAAGAAGGATCCTTCTTTTCAAAGGACATAATACGAACGATATTTAAGAACATTATATAAACATTGATTCAGTTTTTCATATATTTATATATATATATATATATATATATATATATATATATATGTATAATATTAAATAATAATATTTTCAATTTTAATAAATTTTATTTAGACTGTATCATAATTAATATCTATTAAGTATGTAAAAGTATATTTTTTCTATTTATTTTTATTTTATTTGTGTATCTGTAAGTATGAAACATTTTCTCTCATTTCTGTCTTTTTATAAGTAATTAATACTTGATTACAAATGTATATTTTACTGTGATTTTATTCAAATCTCTTAGAATGGTTCTATTAAAATAATAATTTTATTTATGCCACTTAATTTTTTTTATTTTTTAAAATTTTCATAAATTAATAAGATTAAATTACTAATATTCAATTACAGTTTTATCTCTATATATTAAATATATTTAATGTGACTGTCGTGTGAAAAAAGTATCGTGTTATTGAATTTTTATATAACTATAAGAGACCACAGAACTGTACATTCATTTCGAAATATTCTTCCGAAGTTGCGTTCTGTTATCGCAATTCCATCTCCGTACTTGTGTAATAAAAACGTTTTTCCAGTATATCCAATTTATATGAAAAACCGTTGGTTTGTTAGGATTACACCAAAAAGGTATTATTGTTTTCCCACAGTCTTATTTTCGGTTTGTCGCAAAATTGTAATTTTACTTCAATATTCGGGATTATGGGCTGCTTTCATGCATTCAGTTAAACGATATCTGGGTAAACAAATCAAATATTAATTAATAAAAATATACATACTTGTATATATATATATATATATATATATATATATTTATTTATCAATACATACATTTTATTAATTCACTAAGTTATTTGTAAATAATTTAATAAATTTCATCACATATAATTAACGATTTAAAATTTAATCATCTGATCTTATTAAACTATAGGTTTAATTTAAATAATAATTTAGTATTATTTAAATATAATATATATATATATATATATATATATTGAATCAAATTAAATAATTCTAAAAACTGCTTAAAATATTGAAACTATTAAAACAGATAAATTATAAAAATGAAACTCGTAATGAATAAAACCTTCCTAATCGCATAATAAGATTAATAACATTTTATTATATTGTTCTACTACAACATATATACTTATATGTTTTCAGTAAATAATAAAAATTATTTTATATCATAATATTTTAGTTTTTTAGATCCAAATTAATATACAATATTGATAATATTTTAGATCTAAATGAATAAAGTTAATTATAGATAACCGTATGAAAATTAATTGATTAAAAGTTTTAATTTTTTCTTCTATTTTTATATCAAAGTTTCTATTGTTTGCTTCTGGTTGTATTCTTTTTCAGTTACTAAAATTACTTTCATTAATAATGACACAAACATCTTATAATTCAAAATAAAAGCTCAATGATTTTAGCTTACAGTTACATTGGAATTATTTGTTAGGAAATATGATTAAAAATGGTATTATTTAATTGAAGAATATTACAAACATAATTAAAGTTCTAAATATGTCATGATATTTGAAGCAGATAATTAGAAAATCAATGTCATTTTTTATCTTAATTGTGTATAATAAAAATAATCGTTTTTAATTATTGTTTGCACAATATTAATTTTTTATTAAAGTATCTCATAAAAAAATTAATTGATAATTTTATGTTCATTGAGCATTTTCTATACAAAAACCAATTAATTCATTTCGATCATAAATAATGTAATTCAAACGATACACTGTTTTATCTCTATAGTTAATAAAAATGAATTATTTACATTATTATAAATTAGAATTTAAAATACACGAGCCGTCCTTTATAGCAAGTACTCGCTTGAAATTATTTTTAGAATCAACATTCGAAACAGAATCAGAGCTTTGTAATAATATTCTATGATAGTCCCCCGGAGTTAAAACAATAAAACATTAATCAAAGTTATTTAACCAAATGAAATCGAATCGGTATCGCGACTCCGTCGAACAGAAAATAAAGAAATCCTTAAATCGAGCCTGAATTCATGAAAACTCATCGCGTTCAGGCGTCATGCTGTGACGGACGGTACACTGGAGTACGACGTGAAACGCGTATTTTCCTAAATTACAATCCTGCTATGACTAATGGTATGTCTGGTGAATTGAGTTACTCGAATGCGGTAACTTAGACAGTTAACGGATTGCCGCGAAATTGTGAGATGAGTTCGATTCCGAACGGTGAACGAAAACGAGATATAACGGCGCGCGTGCACGCTATAAATGAGGTGTAATTTAAGGGTTCGCTCAGATAAGTTCATATATAAGTGAGGATTATCATCAATTAAGAAAATTACAATAACAAATGTATTCGGGTATTTGGGCTTTACAGCGGCAGTGCACGTCTGAATTTGTCCGTGTGTTGTGTTTCGACTTCGTATTACAATTCACTAAAGTACTTTATCAGCGGAATTATTTCATTTCGCGATTCGTTGCCAGCACACAGATAATTAAGATGAGAATATGTCACAGATTGTACCTGACTTGAGTGAAATCAAACTCGATTATACATTATCGATACTGAATTTATTTTATATCGATAAACAAGTTCATTTGATATCAAAAATGAAAACAATGGATCCTTTCAAACGTTATATTGAAAAATAGTAAAATTGTATTAAATTTCCAAACATATTCGGAACTTTCTAATAAGTAATAACATAAAAAATATCTTTAATTATCCCATAACTTTATTAAAATATCAATATATCATTTTTTAAATAGATTATACGTTTCTGAATAACATACATTGTCCTGTGAACAAATAATTAATTAATTCGGTAATTACGTCTAACAACTTTATTAATTAACGATCAACTCTCACGTATCATCCCACTGTACAACATCAAACACTAATTAATATGATTTTCAATACTGTTAAAAAAGATATTCAGTTAGGTGCACTTTTCAAATTTATTTTCACGTTTACATTTAAGCCAAACTGTATAAATACAGAACAAATGTGAAATTTATTTCAGCTCGATAAAATCAAACAAATCCTGAATGTTGATTTTAAAGTATAAACAGGATATGAGCTCAATGCAGTGTAACTTACCAGAGGTTACACAAAAACCATCAATAAGTCGTTCAGAAGTCGCGGTTGAATCTGTTTTAAAAGCTATAAAACGATATCTGTCTCAATTCTCTAGCACATCTTTACGACAACGAAACATAAATTGTAAATAAAAATGAGCTGTAAAAGTCTACTGACAGTATGTTTACAGCACAATAGGAATAATGTAAAACAGATCTTAACGCTCATGTTTGTCGTTATTTTTGTGCTTATACTTTACAATCAGTAATTTCTCAGATATTTTATTCGCAAGCAGTGAAGAAGAATTATATCTGATTGGATATATTCATAAAATTGATATTGTGAATAATTGTTGTTATTCAAGTAGTCATAAATCATTTTTAATTTTAATTTTTAAATTTTCAATACGTTTAACAACTTTTCAAATTATGCATACAAAAAATACACAATACAACTAATATAACAGTAACTGGTTTCATCTTCAATCTTTCTTTTTATCACAGATATTCTTATTGTTGGATAAACCAACTGATAGATTGTTTTCAATTAGAATAAGTTTGTTTTTTGAGTGTAAGCTGTTCTTGAAATATATAAAATTTATTTAATAATAACCTAGTATTTATATAAAATTTATAGCACATGCGATTATAAAATAGAATAAATTTTAATTTTAAAGAAAATTATATAAATTTAACCTCAAAAAATCTTAAATTTTCAGCTATTCATTTTATAATTGTGTTGAAAAACAAATATAGTTTTTTTTGTTTTATTATATTCCAATAGCCTAAGCTAGAGTTTTCTATTATTAATTCAAAAATTTAAATTATATATATATATATATATATTATAATGGTGTTAATCATTATTCTGCTGTATGGATTTAATCTTCGATCAAGTGTTTTATTTTGGTTCTACGTTGATTATTTTGTTCAAAAAGAATAACACGAACAATTTTTAATTTTATTTCATTGAAAAACTTTCTCGGGCTGAAGTTCGCTTCTTAAAATGTAGTTCGCTTATTTGAAAGTTTTTGATTATAATCTCGATTTGTGGTAACTCTGTCTGCGAGAACGAACAGATATGCTTCATGTACGCGTATATATTAGTAAGGTGAGTGAGTGGTTGCGCCGAACTTTAAGTTACGTGCTTTTTTGTATTAAACTTGCGTAGTGTAGTTTGTTCAGTTCTCGTTATTTTCTTTTGCTCCGCTTGAAAACTTTCCACGCACATGCAATGTTAACTTTGTACAATTACTGGCATCAAATTAATGAAGAATAAATGTTGAATCAAATGTTGGTATTTATCAAATTTTCATCCAAGAATTTATAATAATGTAATTTTTAAATTTAATATATATATATATATATATATATATATATATATATATAATGTACTGAAATGAAAATACAAAAGAACTAATTTATTTCTATGAAAATTATATTCGTTGTATTTGTATAACTCACCCTAATTTTGTTCATACTTCACTAATGAGCCAGCCTGTATCTTTAAATCAATACCATCGATAATTAAAATTGAGTACCTATGCATATTAAATTTTTGATCGAACACTAAATTTCGGTTCCGTCTCATAAATAATCAAAGTGCGATACTACATGAGAATTCAAATATCTAATGATGTTGACAGATGCGTATATTCTATGAAGGCGGACCTTATCTTGTGAACGGACCTCTTTTGAGATCAAACGCGGGCGTTTGAATAGCCACGGTCGAAGTAAATTAAAAGAGCATGGAACTACCTTCAAAAGTAAAAAGCTTGTTTATTTTTGATTTCAATAAAAAGAAAAATATATTTTACAGGTATTCGCCCGTGACAAATTCATATATTTAATGAAACACGAGATGTAATTGTCAGATCAAATCAAAACGTATTTATATAACAAGATATATTTGAATAATGTTCCATATAATGGAATTAAAACTCGAGTACCTGAAAATATTTATTTTATTTTACTGGTACGCAAATTAAATAATCCAATTCGGTGGACAAATACAAAACCCTCCAGCAAAATTCAGTTTGGTGTAAAATTGATTACATTGAATTCAAAAATTCGTCACAAATTTTCAAATTACATATAAATAAAATTATACATATATATATATATATATATATATATATATATATATATATTATATTTTATATTTGTGAGAGATAAATATATCATTGAATATAATATCTGTTTATAGTACTGTACATTTTTATTGAAAAATACTAATATAAAAGTAAACGAATCAAGTGTTACTAAAATAAATTATTTAGTAATATATCCATTAACATATTTGATGATAAAAATGATATTATAAACTCGTTTTTATAGAAGGGAATGCTGAGGGACAGGTAGAGGAAAGTATATGGTGAAAGATACGATGGATTGGACAGATAATCATACTGGTGACATGAGGGTGTTGTCGTTCATATATATATATATATATATATAGATATATATGTGGGTGTATGTGTGAGTGTACTTAAAAGAAATACTAAATATACAAATACAAAAATCACATCTTTTTTATGAGACAATATCTAAAAAACGTTTACAAGTATTTTTTTAAAAAGTATTAGATTTAGACTTTTATTCATAACAGTATAAACATTATTATTTTATTTAAAAAATATTTTATTAAACTATATTTCATTTTATCAACACTAGATTAAAATAGAGCTTCAACACCTATAATATGTGTATGTATGTGAAATATACAAAGGTTCTGTTACTTTGTTAAGGAATGTGTCGATGTATTCCCAGCCGTAAAGCGAAACCCTTCCTTTTTTTAAAATTGTATGACCGAATTTAATCAGTGAAATCTTTCTTCTTCAAGTAATATCATAAACTCATAAATTTCGCATACAGTGTGCTTCGTTCATGCTATCCTTGCATCACACTGCATAAGTCATGAGTTATATACTCAGCTCTCAGGTAACAGAAATAAACGAAAGATGGAAATGTCCGTACCTTGATAGAATTTTCAGATATATTTTTCACAGAATGTACACAAAGTCAACGAATTCTTGATAAAATTTGTATAGTTTTATTTTATTTTTGATAATGTATATTATTTAATTATTTATAGAGTTTAATATCTTTTTACATAAATTATATTTGATATAATTATTAATTAAAAATATGATTAATACTTTATATCTAATAAAGAACTCATTTCAATCCAAAATATCTCATTTCCACTGAAATCTCATCTGAAAACATTGTTTCTTAATAATAATATTCTAAATTTTTTATAAATTCAAATAAATATTTCATAAAACAACATTTTACATGAAAATCTGTAATTTATAATAAATATTTAACTATTAAAACTTTAACTACTTAAATATATATATATATATATATATATATTTATATATATATATATATATATATATATAAAATACACTACAGTAAATTAATTATATAATTAAAGAATGAAAATAAGATCTCAACTGAAATACTTTGATTTATTAAAAAATTAATCAAAACTTAATTTGTTTCAATGTAGACAATGTTTCAAAATAATCTTAATTAACATAATAAATATCACAGAATATAAAAAGTAAATATTGTTCAATGTTGACATAATAAATTAGATACGTTGTAGATTTTGAACGATTGCGTCTAAAGAAAAACACATTCTATGTGTAAAATATTTCCTGGTGCTTCGTTAAATATTTTACATACAAAATGTATTTCATTTTTGACATTATCTTCAACAAATCTCTAATTCATTATATGTACGTGTACACCTATAACACATTATATATATATATATATATATATATATATATATATATATTTGTCCAACAAAAATGATTGCACAATGAATCCACATACAATTTGAATCAATCACGTAGCTTAAAAAGTAGACATTTACATACATTTCAATTTTGGTGACGTTAACGAATTTTTATTAATATATATATATATATATATATATATATATATATATATATATATATATATATGTATATATAGATGAAAATTAGTGGTAAAAATATTTTTCCAATTGATTATCTATATATTTACATACATTAAAAAAACATTTATTCTTTTTATACATGAAAAACAATATAAATGTTTTTATTTTATTATAAAACCACACTATATTTCATTCATATTTTGTTGTGATTATTGAAAATATACGTAATACGAGAATAATAATCATATTAATATAAAATATATACTTTTTTTAATGAAAATCAATTATAATCAAAGTAAATTGAAAAATAACTTATATTAAATATAGAATCTATAATAAAAAGTAGCATGAAACTTTATATATATATATATCTTTACATTATCGAACTCTGCGTGGAACAACTTTTAATTGATCGAGTAAAACAAAAACATTACCACTATTGAAACTCATTCCAAACATTTCACTGAAACGATACGATCAGTTCCGTTTTCATCAGATAAGATAAATTCAGACATCTTCAACTCATTTCCGTATATCCTTCTATATCGTGGATGAACACGTTGGAGTTCGAATCGTTTTATTATTTTTATTCATAGTTATTATACACAAAAGTTGTAAACTGATGTTCAAAATGATAATAGTTTTCGTTTATATTGAGTTATAGTTTTTGTTTATATAAGTGATTTTTCAAACACAGTTGCAAATACAACTGTAGTATTTTAAGAACACAGCATTACAAAAACTGTTATTTTTTTATATGAAATTCAATTCCTTATTCTCTTTCAAAATATTATTCAATACAAAAATTACCTGTACAAGTGTTATAATATAAAAAGAAGATTTTGTAAACAATAAGTGTTTTATAAAAGTACACTTGTTTGAAATAAACTACAACTGTAGACTGTAATTGGAGATTTGTATCAAATTATTATCATAATTAATGTAAATGCAACTTGAAAAATATGCCATCAGTGAATTAGAATGATAAACAATAGATACATTTAATATTCGTTACTGTATTTTCATGAATTCGATTATGCTTTAATAGAACGATTATCATTCGCTAAATTTTTAAATATAAAAAAGTGTACTTTTAAAATATATAAATGTTTTTATTTCGTGCTGCCTTTCAAAATACATCACATTTATAAAATTGTTTATGTTGAGTAATAATGGTCTCAAAAAAAAAATAGAGAATAAAAATACGTATTCATTATTTACTAAAACAGCAAATGTGTTTGTGAAACTAAAAGTATTTCTCTTCTCGCATTGTATTTGCAAAGAGAATTAGTATAATACCTGTTAAGAAAAACACTTTGAGATTTATAACGTCTGTTTGAAATTGAAGTGAATAATATAAAAAATACTATCTAACTGTAAAAGATTTCACTCTCTCTTTATGATATAAATAAGTAAATACATTTATATATATATATATATATATATATATATATATATATATATTAAAATGTGGTGAAAAACTGTGTCCTTAATCCAAGAACGTGTGATCTTTCTTACAACGGTTATAAAAACAAAACCGCCGAAAATGTAAGAAACGCACCAATCTTCCGTGATCTCTTATCGTACCGTTGAGTTGAAAATTATGAGCGTAACCGCAGGTGCTTGTGCCAAAGAAGATCTGCAACCACAAAAGCCGGTGTATAAGGGAGACGAATGTCTGCACAGAATGTCTGTGTGGATGTGAGGGTGTTAGAATGAAAACGAACCGAATGCGGAAAGGAGAGAGAGTGAGAGACACGTCACGGGACCATTCCATAAATTGTACTTACGAGCCTTTCACACCAATTACTCAGACTGTCTGTTAAGCATCGTCAGGAATTTGTGTCGCATGTCTGTTCCAATAGACCGTGAATTTATTGTTTTGAATTCAGTGGCAGTTGACAAATATAACAGTTTGGATTTTATATATACATTGTTTTTTCTTATTATATAGATGATCAAATAAATAATCCTTTTATGGAGCTTTATGACGTTCCGTGTTAGAGTTCTTACACCATTGTGTACTAAAATAAATGGAAAAATATGTTTATTTTTATTTTTATTTACTACACGTATGTAACAGATGATATATATTTAGTAATATTCACTTATTTATACGAAGTGTAAAAATATACTCAGTAATCTTCAATGTCTCCTTTTAGAATTTTCTTCTTTCGTAAATAACAATATATTTAAAAACAAGCATAAATTCTCGTTACTTACTATTTCTCTCTCTTTAAGGAGACTTTTTACTAAAATTATATTCTCTCTCTTCTCGAGCAAAAATTGAATTCAATTAACAAACTTCAATTAAATCTCCTTTTCCAATTTTTCAGTTTGTTACTTTGTATTCAATATCAGTGATCTAAATAATACGTTTTTTTTATATATTCAATATTATTCAGTCATAAAAGGATGCTATCTAAAATTATTTCTAATAAATTTTTGTTAAAATGAATACTAAGTTACTAAAAATATTATCAATACTCTAAAATACTTATCAACTGTTAACACTTAAGTGTTTTAATAAACTCTTTTAAAATATTACATTTTTTCATAGCTTAAAAGTTTTATTATTCGAAGGAATTGTACAAACAGTAACCAGACTTAATTAATTCATTTATTTGGATACCAGGAGTAAAGTTATTTATAAAAATCAACAGTATTTTCAAACATAAGAATATTTTATGTAAATGTATACTAATATATATTTTTACATCATTGTACTCTTTTAAAATATCATACTTTTTATATCTTTTGATATAAAAAATACTGTATATGTGTGTATATGCATAAAAAAGTTTCTAGTCATATTCTAATAAGGGCTGTACATAAACGTATGCTTAACATAACAAAACCTACACACCTGTCACGTAAACGTAATTTAAAATATTTTTGTTTGTTTTTTTTTTATTTGTAAATGCGTCAATATTTTATAGAATCAATTAACAAAAATAACGTTTTTGATTTAAAATTGAAATTCATAATGGATACAAAATTATTTTTAGAACTCAGCAATGTTCTATTCAAATAATGATATATACTTTTAGTTTCTATAGAACAAACACCTCTGGTGTAATTTCATCAAATCAAACCGAACAGCAATCACAGTTCGTAGTCTTTCCATTGGCATCTGTCAGTCGATGTTACAAGCGAGTGTGGTTTTGTATCGCGTGTGAGCGTGTGCGTCCGTGCATTTGTGACAAGTATTCATCAGAACAAGGCTTCGGGGCTGTTGGGAAGCGATATTGCGTGCCGCCCAGTGAACCAATTGTCGGCGCGGGTAGTGTCTTCTAAATCAAACACAATACACGCTCTATCCTTCTATTTGATTGGCATAACATTGTTCGTTTTCAAACACCGACGGATGTGTTACTGATACATCTAGGTGTAATTTTCGTTGCAAGGAATTAACTTTTATAGAAATTAACCACCTCTCACCCTTTCAAGCATATAAATATTTTGTTGCTATGTGAATAGTTCTAACCGAAACTTAGATCATCTCCCCTTTATTTTAATATTTCATTGAATTGCACATATAATCATTTGTAGTCTCTATTTTAATACTTAAAATATTTAGACATCAAAATACCAATCCTTTCTTAAGATATCTAAGCGATATTATTAAAACTTGCATAAATAAATACAAGAAATTTTACAATGTCAAGATAACATGATAAGAAAATCATTTCAATGCATATAAAGTTCCTCAAAATAAAATATAACAATATTTCAGCTCTGCTATTAATATATTATTATAAATATCACTAGAATAATATTATTAGGTTAATATTTTGACACATATAGCAAATAGTGATAGCAATAGAAAGTGTATTTCGTTCCGTTTTAATCACAGTCACAGAAGATAATACAGAAACAAGAACGTTCTTCTTTGAAGATAATCTTTTTTAAACTGATAGAAATACGTTTCTGTATTTAATAAACATTCGGTGCAACAGTAACTAGTCAGGTGTATCTTATTTACTGTAATTTTTCAAACAGTAGAATCAAAACGCACACTGTTTTTATAAGTATTATCAGTATACCTTGTGCAAAATTATTTATTTATTTGAATATTAATTTAAAAAATAGAAATATTTAATATAATCAAAATTTTAGAAGAATTTATCAGATATTAAAAATATTGTACATTTTAACTGAAATACAAGGCTACATAAGAGTATATTTAATAATTGCAGATAGCACTTAGTCATACAACAGACCTAATAATTAAATGATATTGTAAAGAGGAATAGAAAATATCATAAAAAGGACTACATCAACATAAGCAACTTTTACTTACTTTTTTCTTTCAATACTGTTACCAACCCTAATGAACACAGTCTAGTAATTTGTTTAAAAATACTCTTTAATCTTACAAAATGTTATACGTTTCAAGCAGTATACAAGAATTTTTAATCTTTTAAATTAACTATTATATTCGTGAGGTGTAACATTCATTTTTTTATGAAATGCTTCGCGGGAGATTTTAATGAGAATTCGTTGAAAAACAGATACGTTCAATCAATGACTGACACAATCTAAGTTAGTAGAAATTTCTTTACATAATAAATAAACATGTTCATATTAAAAAAGTATTATTGATAGACATGTTATTTAGTTATTTAATGTCATACATTGACATTTGTGTAATTGCTTTTTTCTATTTTTTTAACTCGCTCTTTTATATATATATATATATATATATATATATATATATATAATAAAAAGCTAAATTGTAAAAAAATACCCAGCTTTACTTTTTACAAAATAGTTAGATACTGCAATCAACAGAGACATTACTGATCGACAAATGTATGCTTATTAGATTAATTTAAATGTGTACATCTGCTCCACTTTTTTTGTTAACACTAGATTCAGCTTAACTCTCAGAGAAATAAAACAAAATTAACAACCACGAAAATGTTTCCAACAAGTCACTACGTCCGCTCAATACAACATTAAAAGTTTAACAGTCATGTTTCGCGGGCACTAATAAAAAAAATGTATATAAAAAAGTGCGAATATTACATTTAAAACATAAAATAAAACATTGCGGCTTACACTGCCACCATCTTTTCAACATCCTGGCCGACTGTTGACACACGGCGTCGCTGAAGAGTCAGAAGTACCATTAAAAAAATGAAAACATAAAATTGTATTATGACCGCGACACGTAAGAGCCGGATGATAATTAAATGGACAAATTTAAAGCGACGCAGGTATAACGTTTACGAGATGCTTGAGCCGCCACAATTAGCACTTTTTACGACAATGGTACTTGGCGACGTCCCAGATGGATCGTCGCTCGGACGAGATGAAAACACACGACCGAAAATATTATGCATTCTTCGTATTTGCTTACTCTAGTTGGATAATTTTACATTGTGCTGGTCTTTCGAATTATGTACTCTCCGTCGTGTTTTTTTCCAAAAAAGAAACTTCCTCGATCGGACTTTCTTTTTCTCTGAAACATTCATCTTCATAAAAGTGTTTACTCTTATTACACAAGCGTCTTATTTTAACACTAACTTAATTTTATAGACATTTCAGAACTTAACAGTCATTTACTAATACACAATGTAAAATAACTAAAAAACAAAATTCTCTTTTTTGATATATTAAAATTTGAAAAACCGTAATTAAAAAAGGATTTATTCTCTTCTATTTGATAAAAATGTATGTTCAGAAATTAATTCTTTTCAATAGATTTGAAATTAAATTTAAATTTTATAATAAATGTTAATGCCTAAAAAATTGTAATACACATTACAATCTTTTTCTTTTATTTATGTGAGTATTATTCAATTACAAAATTGATTTCCAATTAAAACTATTATAGTTTTAATTTCTTAACAGCCAAAGCATTATATTTTTAATTTATTTTTTCAAAAAAAAGAGTGTGTACTCGTGTGTATGTGTATAAAGTATATTTTCAAATTATGTATTTTATTTAAAAATTAATTATAATATTGATATAGACTCTTTTTCAAAAATTAAAATTGTCGACAAACCAAAATAATATTACAGACCAGTACATTTTAAAAAATATAAAATGTGATAAAATCTACTGGGCTCTTGTTCACTGGCTCTTAAAATTTCAATGATTTCGTCAAGCACTACATATCTGTTGAAAGATAAATATCGTAATTCATTTGAAATTGCATCGAACCCTTCAATTCAAAACACTAATATAGTTAAACGCTTCCTCTAGCACTTCAATAACAACAGTATAAGTGCTTCGGTTGTTCCTCAAGAATAAATTTATCGCATTCAATTCAATCTACGTTTGCACCGTTTCGCAACGAATACTGCAAAAAATTGAAACGTTACTTCCGAAACAGCTAATGCATTCAGGTTGATTCGGGGTGATAAATTACCGAGGCAGCTACTTTTTTCCTGAAGCTGCGGTTAGTGAGCTCTTTGACATGCAAGAACCGTTAGTTCGTGAGGCTCGTGTATCTTCAAAGCAGACGTAACCATACCAACAACTCAAATCTGTAACATTTACAAAAGAGAAATAGGACGTAATGGATTTTAAACAGTCTCTGAATGTAATTTTTTTCTTCACGCTTTTCGACGTTCACAAAAAAAATGTTCAATTTAAAAATGATTTATTACTTAATTGAAATGATACATATTTTAAATAACTAACTGTTGTATGAAAGATTTTGTGTTCTAGAATGTTTTTATATTTATAATTTCTTACATAAAAGCATTGCGTTTTTGGTTTCTTTTTCGAAATTCGACATACATATATATATACATAGAAACAGAATGATCAGACAATATACAACGTTTTTCATTCACATTCCATGTATCAGGGTTCATTAATTAGATTTTTGATAATTTCTGGAGACTCGGTTATGAATAAAATTTGTGAAGTTTACTAGACTGGCGAACGGTAGGTCCAGACAATACTTTATATCTTGTAGAAAATATTAAAATCTCAAATGAATAAATAGTAATGATATTGTATGTGTAGTAAAATCGAAGAAAAAAGTTTAATACTCAGAACGATTTATATTAAAAACCATTGAAATAATATAACAACCGTGCTACAATAAACAATTATTTATATTCAGTGAAATTCTTGAAATAATTTCAATGAAACAAATTTTATATTCATTTCGAATGTGGATTTATTCAATAAAAAAGAGTTTCGCCGATTCTCGCTTCCACGAATTCAATTTAAAATGATATCAACATAAAACAGGTGCTAAAACCTTATACGTAAAAGAAATCTCCCGCATAATCCACAAATAATAAAGGATGTACCTAAAAAAGCTCAATAATTTCATTCTTAACTTGTCAACATCCACTCTAAAAGCACAGGCGAAAACTTAAAAAGGTACGACTTAATTTATGAATCAATTTAATGACGAATAAATCTCGAGTGCGTGGAATCGCTTTCAACACTACGTCACCACTCTTCTTTATATATCGAGAGTATGGCGAACGAAGTGAAAATGCAAGAGTATATTATACACACGTTCAATAGTATGATTCATTCGTTGCAGTTCCAGTCGTTTCGTACCAATGAAACGTGTCAGGTTTTTTGCAGAATTTTCAATTAGTTTTATATGTTTTTTTATATCAGTAATGGGTTTCTTCTCCTTGTGATTAACATTCATAATCAGATTATATACATCTTAAATTCTCTCTCACTCTCAATATATATATATATATATATATATATATATATATATATACAAAATTAGTACATATTCAAGTTTCAAACAGTATACATTTTTAGACACAAAAGATAAATAGCTGATATTGATCAACCGTGGTTAAAATTATTTACCTTAAGTAAAGTTCATTCTTCATATGTTTATATTATTTTTATTTATTAAAAAATGCTTGAAACGTTAATTAACAAAAATATTAACAGATACCTGATTGTATTATTGTTACACTGCAAATCAGTTAATATAATAATAATATTTTAAATTCAAATTCAATGATATATATTTAGTCTTTTTCAATACCTTATTTGCATTTTAAAATATACTATAGAAAAATACTGTAAATTCTGACACGAGCAGAAAAAAATTTTTTTCATATGAATGTATATGAAATTTTCCTCTTGCATCAGTAATCTATCCGAAATATAATTCAATGCTTAGAAAAATCGTCTTAATAAAAAGAAGAAAGTTGTCAATCAATATCAATTATTCCAAGATTTTTTTTATTTTAAAATCAAATCAAAATTTGATATTAATTATCATTTATATTTCCTTTCTAATAAAACGTTTTTTTTATAAATATTCTACATTCTTCTTACAGTATTCAATTAAGTATAAAATTACTTTAAACACTCATACCATTACACTTATTAAAAATATTAAATATTTAAATACTTTTCATTTCTGAATCTGATTAAAATGAAAATATACTTTTAAAATTTTCATACTATAATATTTAAATATGAATTTTTAATATCATATCAAAATTTAACTTAATTACATCGAGACATTTTCGAATTACACATTTTTAAACACGAAATTCAATTTAACGTTTGTACAATTATTAAAAACAATATTGAATGTAAAAAAATATAATTCAATCATGTCTTTAGATGTGAGATGAGAAATAACATGGAATTTATCTTTCTAGAAAAAAAACTGTTTATAGCAGAAATTCTCGAATGTAATTTCAGCAAACACACTATTTCCATATCTCACATTTTTATGTTCTCGCATTATTATTACATCATATCTTTTAAGTTTGTGCAATTTATAAAAAATATACATTTTACTGAATAGTCACAAAAAATGTTTAAAGTTCGGAAATATATAATATATGTTTACTTCAATAAAGGTTTCTCTAGAATATTTCAACTATTATAACATAAATTAATACACATAAACAATTTATATTAAACGATCCAATTATAATTTACATTTATATTGTTTATACTGATTTTTCAAACAAATAAATTCAAAAAAATATTTAAAGAGGAATCTTTTAATTATTCGTTAAATTATTTTTTATTATAATTTAAAAAAACTATTTACATTTTTAATAAACAAAATATCGTTTAAATATCATAACACATCAATACATACATACAAGTGTATATATATATATATATATATATAAAACATACAATTCAGATACTAAAAATAAATAGCAAGAATTGATTTTGTCTGTAACAGATGTTCATGTTTGAAATATTTAGTTTCTATTGTTTATTTTATTTGTCATATTTTTATGTTCACTGGATGTGTGATTCTGAATGAAACAAAAAAAATATTTTTAATTAATAACGATTCAGATTTGAAAATAAAATATCTCAGTTATTTCAAAACGATACATATTGATTTATAAATTATTAAAAAAGAAATTGGAAAACCAATTAGTGTTCAAACAGAAACGATTTTCATTACTAATAAACGTCATTATTAAAGCATAACTACTTCATAATTAAGCAAACACTTGTGAAGCTTTTGAAAATTGTTATAAGTCAATAGAAATACTATAATTAAATGAGAAATGATAAGATATATTCTTTATTAAATGATGATTAAAGTTAATTTAAGACATATTTCTTTTTTAAATGTAATAAAGCTTCAAATAAAAAGTTTATTTTTATGAAAACAGAGCTTTCGTCTTAGTATTTTTATTTTCTAATTAAATTTCTTCTTGTTCTTATACGGTTTTTTGAAAAAAATGCAATTTTTCTTTACACTTACGCCTACATTTTTCGAAATGAATATTTAAAGAAAGCACAATACTGTATCATTTTCTATACGATGCTCGAAAACACACTACCCACACCGAGGCTATCTACGCTCCAATCGACGTCACTGACGCACGCGATCGTGCCATTAAAGGCGTCCGCTTTCGAGTCCCGTCTATGTTCATCCGGCGTAGTCTATCGAAGTTGGCATGCCAGATGGGGGGAAAAAAAAAACTTCAATGGGCGGACATACGCTGCCGCCGTCCACTTATATCACTGTCATAATTACGGGGAATTACGGCTGATAAGTTCTTCGATGCGGAAACTCTGCTGAAAGGTGTTCGTTTTTGTAAATGATACGAGGTTAAAATATGTGATGTAATAATAATGTGTGAACGTAAAAATGTGAAACGGGAAGTGTGTGTTTGCTTAAATTACGTATCTCTGCTGTAGACAGTTTTTTTCCCCCCGAAGGATGTATAATTGAAGAAGGGTTCTTTTCGAGGTCAATGGTCTCTGATTTGAATGATGATAAATTGAAAATATGGAAATTATAGTTATCAGGAAAAAAGTCCGTGTTTTATACATACATACGCATATATATATACGTATATTAATACACCGTGATATCTTTTATGTACGCCATAATCATTTCACAGAATTGCATGCTTTAGAGAAATAATATATCATTATTCATCTTAATAACATGTATTAAAATCTATGTATTTTTAATTATAATTAATTAATTTAATGACACTGTTTGGACATCTAATTCATATTTTATTTCCTGTACAAATTATAACTATATCATCTTATATTTATTAACAAGAAAATAAATAACATATTAGTTAATTAAAATTTGCATATTAGTC
Organism: Acanthacorydalis orientalis; assembly: GCA_034766995.1. Classification (NCBI taxonomy): domain Eukaryota; kingdom Metazoa; phylum Arthropoda; class Insecta; order Megaloptera; family Corydalidae; genus Acanthacorydalis; species Acanthacorydalis orientalis. The sequence goes on from CM068323.1 coordinate 29,567,284, forward strand.
TAATCACTAATTTGGTATAATTTCACTCATGGATAAACTATTTTTAAAAAACAACCTCTATAAAAACTAAATTAAATTGTGTCTCCGTATGTAACTTCAATTGTAAAATAGTTGCTCTAATTAGTATTCTTTGACTCACTTTTCTTACATGTCTGTATTTAATAGCAGCGAATATAGAATTTCCCCAAAGACAGTGAACAGTTGGAATATTTTTGTCTAGACGCTAGCATGAATATATATATATATATATATATATATATATATATATATGGATAGATAGATAGATAGATAGATAGATAGATGTAGATATATAAAAAAACTTTAATTTTACTAAACAGATTCATTGAATAAAAACATAATTATATTAAAATCTGGAAACAAGCTTCACAAAAAGCGTAATGACTTTTAGTTCTTTCAAATGATTATTATAACATGTATTCATTAATTTATTTTAAAAATAACGGTTTTATGTTTGAAAAATTATTAATTGAAAGACTATTGTTTGAAAATGAATGTGAAATTGTGACAAATCTTGAATAATTTACTATTCACTTTAGAAAAGTTAATAGAAATCGAATACTAATACTAATTTTTCAATAATTCATTAAATAATCTGATCTAATATTACATATGATACTAATTTATCGAAAAAAATGATAACCATATAATTAAACAAATCAAAACAAATATGATAAAAATATTCCGTTTCTTCCTTTTATTTCTGTTCAATTGTTAACAATACATATTTCTGATTTTAAATCAATATCAAATATTACAATATTTTTTTCAAAGAAAAAAATGGAATTTGTTTCTATATGAAAAGCGAAAATAAACTTACAAGTTATTCTACCAAAGTGCACATTATTTTATCAAGTAGATCTATTGATGTAATTTATTAAATAAAACCGAGAAAAAGATATTAATTATTTTAGAATACAGCATCGAGATTTAGAGATAGATTTAAGAAACATATATAAAAAAAATTACTCAATATTCAATAAAATATGGCTTAAATAATATTAATAATATACCAATAATAAAAAAATAAAATATATTAAGAAAATTTGAAGTTATAAAAATAGAATTATTGTAATAAGATGAATAAATGCACTGTAAATAACTCACATATTCTTTAATTAAAACCTGGAAATAGGTTCTAAAATTAGAATTAATCTTCCTGCGGGTGACACAAGTTCCAAATCGAATCGTAGTGAAATGGAAAGGGAATAATATAACAGTGAATACTCGAAGAGGACATTAACTACTTTTTTTTAATTATTTAAAAGTTGTTTCACAATAATATATTATTATGTTGATAAAATTTCATACATTTCTCAGTTTCATTAATTTATTTTACTTTCTTAAACATATTCTACGATTTTAAAATATTTATTACCGAATACGTTATTGCATGTTATTATTATCAAATATTACTCTATTCAATGAAGATTTAGAAAATAATTATATATAAAATTTAACATTGCATTCTTCACACTACAATCACTTTACATACAATCTCTATTTTTCTGACAATAAAGAAATTAATAAACGTGTTTGATAAAAAAAAACATGGCATTTGATTAGAAATGTTCAATAGATTTATTCTGTATAAATAAAATGCAGTGTTCATGGAATCGCGTGCGAATGCTACTCATGTCAACGGATGTAAACAAAAGTCGGATGTAGATATATTTTAATGACAACAGTTGTGTGCAAAATGCTGACTTCAGTGACACTGTACAAAGTACTACAGAAATTCTTTTAATTTTTCACCGAGCTTTACGCAATTATTTATAATATAATGTTGCATGTTTAAGAAGTACACAAACTCCAAATTTAAATTACATATTAAATTATATATATATATATATATATATATATATATATATATATATATATATATATATATATATACATATGAATGAAATTTAGAATTACAACATTTTTCCATTGTATCCAGTTAAACTTTTTCATTCAGTTATTTATAAATATATAATTGATTATAACACATTTCTCTGTTCAGTCTTATTATTTTTATACATTAACTTTTACAAAATATATTAAATAAACAAACAACGAGTTATTAATAATTTCAAGTACATTTATAAACATTATTCTAATCTCTATCATTTGGAAATATGGCAAGTAATAATGATAAGTTGTTTGATAAATTTGACACATTCTATATATTCTCATCAATCTATTGTTCAAACAATATAAATATATACTAGAGCATAGAACACAAATATAATCAAAGGTCACGTAATTCAATCATTACCAGACAAACAGCAACATTTTGTGACAGGGTCTAATTTTTATAATCACTTTTAAGTAATTGATTGATTTTTTTTATTCAGAAAGGAATAAATTGTTTCTTACCGTTCTCTTGACATTTTATACCCGAATTATAGTCAAATATAAATAATTCAGTACTATTTTCCTGTTGTTTTTTTTTAATTTCTCGAAAACTGTACATACTTAGCTTGTAGTAAATAATTATAGAATATTTTAAAACCCAACTAGTGTTTTCAATCTCTTGTGAAAAATGTAAATCATTCACTCAGATACTAACAATACTGAACGGAAATTATCAAAAAAAAAGATTTTATATTACGTATCGTATTTTTGAATATGAGATATAGATAGAACTATCTTAAGATTTGATTGATGAACTTTCACATCACACATTGAAAACAACGCCAAAATATCTGTGTTTATTGAACTGAACATCAAGAAAAAGAATATCGAAATCTATCAAAATAAAAAAATACTTAATATGAAGTTTGAACAAATTTCACTTGACATTTTGTCTCTCCGTCTCGTTCGTTATCTTTCTGTTCTACACCCACTGTTATCTTTTGTAAAACCGTTAACTTTTCATAAATTTTGTATTGATTAAAATAATACTTTCTGTTCACGTTTTTCTTCTAACATATATATATATATATATATATATATATATATATATATATATATATATATATATATATATAGTTCTTTTTAAGAAAAATAATAATTTGGAAATATAAGTATTAACATTAATTTTGTGTGTATTATTAATAATGTGTTTTTCATAAAAGTGTGTTTATTAATATATATTATTCATGTAATCATTTATTAATAAAACTTTGTTAAGATGATTTTTAGGATATGTATTAAATAATTTTTAATCAAGAAGTTGAATATAATTAAAAGCCAATTTGAAATTCCATACTCTTGAATTAGTTCTGTTTTTATTATAGACTACAAACATGTATATACATTATCAAATAAATGCTTGTTTTAAAAGTTTGGTAATTGTAAATTTAGCATCTCATTCGCGAATAAATATTTAATCAGAATAAAAATTTAATTATTTTAGTAAAAGTTTTTACATGAAAACATTTCTTAATACACCGATTTTAATATAAACCTTTGAAACAACGTTTGTAGTATTTTTCTTATAAATAAATTTTTGATCGATGTGAAAATTGTTTTTTTTTTAATTATCATAACTATAACGTATCGATTATAATATTTCTTACGGATTAAGAGAATTAAAAATTGAAATTAAAACTCTTTTCACAACTCGAAACTCAAACAGATAAAATAAAACTCGTTAGAAGTGAAAAGGAGATGTCTTTTCCATTACAATAATGAAATAAGTTTTCACGGATCTTAACAGTAAAATATTTTAAAAATCTCAAGAAATATCACTATGTGAGTGTATTCCTTCCATGCGAGGCAGACATCTGAAGCGTGGTAAATGACTGTAAAACGTAATCATTAATTTCTTATCAGCGAACTTCAGTCGTCGTCCGTCTGTAGCAATTTTCTTCGGTTAACGAAAAAAAAAGAACGTGTACTTAATTGTCCCCCCAGTCCGAATTGTGGGATTATGCCCGTTCAGCATTTTATTTGTGTTTTCTTTTACGTTTCCCTCTGTTGATTTATGTCCGTTATTTTAACCTTCACGTCAACGGAAGTTATATTTCTTTGAAACATTGCCCACTATGTGTTTATTTATTCGACGTTTTTTACTCGTTGCTCATATTTGATCGTAAAATTTGTTATGGCTTTACCTAGTTCCCGTTCTGTTTATGTTTATATTTCGCACATGGATAATTTTTGTTACATAGAACTTAAAAAAGTTTCAGTTTATTGTTAAACCGACAAACACTTATACTTAGATACACTAACAAAGATATATTTTTATGGCGTTTTAGTAAAAATCAATACTCTAGTTATCATCATACACACAGATATACACTTTGATAGGTAGCTACACTCATATTCATCTATATACATAGTTTATATATATATATATATATATATATATATATATATATATATATATTATAAATAGAAATTGAAAAATAATTAGCTTCGTTAGAAATTAACAAAAGTTCCGTTTTATACTTTCAACCCCTTTCATATAAAAGAGCACAGTTCAACCTTTTTGAAAGTAACCCAAACATTTTTTTTATTTTTTGTAACTTTAAATTTATTATATATATATATATATATATATATATATATATATATATATATATATATCAATAACATTTATGTAATGGTACTTTGAAAAAAAATATGAAAAAAACGACACAATAATTTACTTCAATTAGAAATTATTTCTGTTTCTTTTATAAGTACATTTAAATTAATATTAATTAAATTTAAATGTATTATATTTTTTTTAACTTCTTGATATACTTATGGACTTTGATTTAAAGTACCTGATGACTAGCTTGACTTGTAGGATTCAGGTTGGCCAGTGTTCTTTTAAAACATTATAATTCAATTCATATATTTTTTAAAACTCGTAACGCCACTGTTTAAATTTGTATAAAATTCATTCTTCGTGTTCTTAAAATCTGAAATTATGAACAAATTATGTCATAAATTATCTAATATTATTTAAGAAAATGTTGAAATAAATTTATTTAAAATATTAATTAGATTCAATATTCATATTCAATAAATATTCATTCAATTAGAGCAAAAACTATAGGTTGTGAAAGAAAATCGTTCAATGTAAAAATGTATACAAGTCGACCAAAATAATTTTTAGAAAATAATTAAGAAACGAGTCAAATTTCGACTATAGTATTAAAAATCTATGATTTAACAAAATTAATTATCAATTTCATTATGCGTTTCAAATATTATTAAAAAAAGAAATCGAATTAAAAGTCTAACAGTATTACAAAAATCTTACTCTTACATGAATAAATTTATAATTAAAATAGTGACTGCGTTTTTAAACAAGAAATAACTATCTATATTATCTATCATTTATTATAACTATATCCTACGAAAGATTTCGATAAAACAATTTTGTTTAATATACATTTACATTCAGTGTTTGTACAAAAATGAAGTTGAAAGATATAAAAAAGGTGTCTTAAATTTACTTGTTTGTGCAACATTTCAGTGCACAGCTGTTGATATTCCGACACATTTTGAAGTTCGTAGAAAAACACTTCTCAACTTGTGAATGTTTACTTTTAATTCTTGTTAAGTGTACGAATTATTTCGGTAAACTTCACCTTAAAGTTTACTTCGTCTGATAAAAATCGCAAGCACTCTAAGTCAATAACCTGCGTTTACAATTTGATTCTTTTCTAGTATTTCATGATTATATTTCATTAGCAAATTAGTCATAGATTCTATCGGTGAAAGTGCCTAGGAAATTTTATATTAATACGTTTTCAGAATGATACAGAACAGAACATTTTTCGCATATGATTTTCATGTTCCTTATAAAGTTAGTGCTCGATTATTTGACTGGAATAATTATCAACGAACATATTTTCTTCCTAATTATTTATGATTTTATGCTTATAATTCTCAATATTTTATTTTCTTTTCTTTCAAAAAACCATAATCAAATAACTTGAATATTCCAGCATTGATTATACCAGCAATAAAATTTATTTATGATCATAAATTTAAAAAAGAACTATAGTATTGAAAATAATAGTAAATAATAAATAATTTATAGGAACGATTATGTGTAAGCCTCTACATAAATATTTATTGTATGATTTCATTGAATCAAATTTGAATATAAATATTATAGAATCGAAGAAAAGAAAGTTTATATTCATTTTTATAATTTTTTTTTTTTAAAAAAATAATGAAGAAAAATTTTTAAACTAATTTTTAATAATCGTCTATTCAACCATGCTTTTTTGGTAAATGAAATCAAAATATGTGTATTATGAAATATGATTTAACTGTTAACAGTTTTATAATTTTATTTTATGAAAATAAAAATATTCTATAGACAATAATATTTTCAAATTATATATATATATATATAATTATACACATACACTGATATATATATATATATATATAGAGAGAGAGAGAGTATAGTGTATATGAAACATGTAACGTCTTCCTAGTAAATTCCGAGTCTGATAAAGTGTAAAATACTTTATGTTTAAAGTTTAAGGTCACACTAATAACCGCAAACTAATATAACGATATGAAGCGCATCATAAAAAGAGTGTTGAAAAAAGAAACATCATAGTTTATGGCTCCTTATTTCCACGTACCGCATGCACACGAACACGAAAATTGGGTGCGACCTAGATAAAGAAAGAAACCTTTCATTACTTTTAGCAATCTTTCGCGTAATCTCATTTTCGCATTTAAAAGTATTCAATTCAAAGTCGATTGCGCACTAAATGTCAACTCGATATCATTGCGCGGCGATACACAACTATACGGCGCAATCAAAATTTAAGTCCGATCTGCAGTAAAGATATAGTTGGTGATTCTCGCAAACGTTTCCGCCACGTCACATCCGGCACGTGTGTTCGAAAACAGAGAAGGAACACGAGCGATAATGGACGATGCGTATCTCAGTTTTCGTTGCACGCTCGTATGGAAACGCACGCCTGTACAGGGAACGATCGCGATTATTGCCGTGGGTGTGTACGCCCCCACCGCGTTTATTTTGTTGGATTTTTATCCGGAAGTGTAGATGATGATAATGTTGCATTGTGGGTATTTGAATTTTTATAAATGGATTTCTTTCTTATGTAATTTTTATAATCGGATCGTTTTATTGTCGTGACTTCTCTCGTATAATTTATTTCATGGAAATTTAATTCTAATTTTACTATCAACAACGTTTTTCTACGAGTCGTAAAAAAATTATACGAAAACAAAACAACAATCTTGTATTCATCTTACACAAATATATATATATATATATATATATATATATATATATATATATATATATATATATATATATATACATTTATGCACAATTTCTATTACATTGGTTTTTTTATAATTAATCATTAATTAAAAGAGTACTAACTGATTAAGTCATTTAAATTCAAAGTGAAAATTTTATAAAAGAATAAACTCTTATAATTATCTCTAATCAAAAAGTATTTAAAGGCCAGAAATTATTTTAAAAGACAATTTAATCCTTTTCTTTGTCTATAATTAGTATCAGTTTACATATAATTTAACAAACTAGATTTTACTTATAATTGAACCAACTAAGTGACAAACTGTTGATATATATTTCGTGTTCAAGTGCAATAGAATGAAGCAGGCAAGTATTTAACATACAAGCGCCATTATATGAAATATTTAATGCTATGAAAATATTTTTATCGAAAAAATTATTAATTCTTTTTTTAAATAATTTAATATCTACTAATTTTTCATTCTTTAAATTTTTAAAAACTTAAAAATTATTTCGAATGTAGGTGTTTAATTTTAATTTTTATTTAAATGGAAGAATTTTGATGGCTGAATTACTTTATATATTCATTTAAAATATAAAATATATTGAATATCTCATTGATTTGCATGTAACCTTTTTGTTTGTAAAAACAGGTTAATATCAATAATGCTAGCCGTTGATTAAATTTAAATAGTAGTTAATTATTTCAAATTTCAACTATTCGGCTTTACTAGGCATATTTTTTTATTTTATTTATTAAAATATCAGACACTCACTTTAACTTTCAGCAAACAATGCTATATTTTAAAATATTCCTATATCCAATTAATATATACTAATAAGTATATTTAACGGTATACAAAAATCTCAATTTAAATATATATATATATATATATATAAATTTTAAATGAATGAAAACAGTTTTAGCATAAAAATCTTTCATTCATGAATAAGTTATGTTAAAAGATGTAAGAACTAACTTCTTATTGAATAATGCACAGAACTTATAATCTCCGCGAATAAAAAGTAATAAATATCACTTACAAGTAACAGAAAAAAATACAAGTTTTCAATCTCGAGTTCCGTTCAAACTTCCGATATTGCCCTCATAAAAAGATCGAACATAATGATTTATAAAACAGAAACTTTCATCTACTGAAATTTTAACGAACGCGAACGCAAGAATATAAGTTGAGAAACGAGATGATAAGTTCAAAAACGACGCAATGTGGGTTCGAATTGCAGCTCCTCACACATAAGTAGGCAATTTAGCTGCTCCATCTTCGGTCGGGTAATGGTGCGTAATAACTAATTTACATACCGAAAGTAGAAACTGTTTAAATTCTCTTATATTGTTCTAATGAGTCACTAAGTAAGGCACTTTATAAAGAGGTCTTTTGAACTACTTCTTGTTTAATATTATACAGAGTACACTTTGTATCAACTTGCGGTTGGCGAACTGGTAAAATACTTGTAGTCTCTTTTGTAATTTCACTGCTCTGTCTTAAAATTTTTAGAGCGTAAATGTTCCCAAGAGTATTATTTACCTGGATATTTATAATTTTCTTTCTCTTTATACACGCTTTTTGTTATTTATGTATACACTTATTAAATTGACAGAAAGAAAACGTCGATTCTAAACACACACACATTCATATTTATTTCTTTACAGTCTTTATAACTGTTTATTCATCGAAATTTAACAGTACTTGTATTTAAATATAATTTTATATTATAACTTATAAATCATAAAACTATTTGGACAAATATGTAAAAAAAATGGAAACAATACAAAAATGAAATTTTAGAAAACAACCTGAACATCATATTTTCTTTCCTGTAATTTAATATTTGGCATATATAAATTTTACTCGATTAAAACTCGTATTATTATTGAATGTTTTTCTATAATAAATAATTAGTTTTAATCATTTATCATCTCGAATCTTTATGATACTGATTCAAACATTACAAATAAAATACACATATAAAATGACATATATCCGAGTTACTTCTCCACTATAAATAATAGAAATTAAATGATGATGAATGAGTACTTACTTTAAAAATAGTAATATATATATATATATATATATATATATATATATATATATATATATATATATATATGAGAGGAAAGGTGCTGTGTAATCCAATAAGTATATGACACAAACATTATAGAATTTGATGATTTAAAATATAAGAAAATCAAATACATTTAATTTCACATATTTACAACTTGTTCCTATGTGCATAAATTCTTTTTCATTGAAAATCCTATTTCATTTTCAAGAAGTGTTTACTTTGGACTTCAGAAATAGTATTTATTTATAAAACAAGATAAGCTAAAAATACTTAACTATTATACATATTGTATATATATATATATATATGTATGTGTGTATGTATGTGTGTATGTATGTATGTTGAGAAGTAATCTAACATACCGACCGCACCCCACATAATTAATTACCAAAATGACTTGCGAAAGGACATGAATAAGATTAGTTATCTTTGTTGTTTATGTGATTAATTATGTGAGTTGTGTGAAAGCCCATGCGCAAACGATGGCAAAACAGTATAGGATACACACATTCGGTAAATATAGAGGTAGAGTAAAGCGTTAGTGTGTCGTTCACATGTTGAGGTGAGCGAACCCGGTACCAACTGATCCACTTTCCATGTTACTTATTGCGTGCATATTCGTGACGAACATGTCAGACTTAACGTGACATGTGATGAACTCCGCGGTTCTCTTTGATGATTGAAATCGTTCACACTCATACATACATTGCATTATGCATCACACACACATACACACACCCTTATATATATATATATATATGTGTGTGTGTGTGTGTGTGTTTGTGTATGTTTATACAAATATATATCAGCTTATACTTAACTAACACATATGTTAAATGTGTATGTTAACGATAAAATCTTTAATTATGTGTCTAATTTCCAGATAAATCCCTCAGCACGTGATCGAAAATAAACAGATATGATTATTTCGTTATTTATGTATTATTTAATGGATTAAATGAAGTTTTGCATTAGTTTAGATTAAAATCTATAACAAATTAAAGTCTTATAACAATCTCACTCTCTCTCTCTCTCTCTATATATATATTATTTAAATTAAATATTTATATATTATATATAGATGTATATTTATTTTCTAATTTTAAATTATTACTTAAAAACTACCCTAAACATTATAAATAAATGTCCTTGTAATAGAAAAAATGTTCTATAATTCGAATAGTTTCAATTAAGGTTAAATATTTATAAATATCTTACGAGAAAAACGAAATTCGTGAAAAAAACAGTTACCACAATATCAATAAGTGTGTGTATATTTTTTTGAAATTTATAGCATTAACAGTTTAGTACAAATAACTGATAAATTACAAAAATATCAGTTTCAAAATATTGAATACTTATTCACAAGCCTTATTTTGTTTAAAAGATTTCTTTTTTATTATCAATAATATAATACCTTTTACCGATATCTTAAATGAGTATTTCTTCATTAAACAATTCAGTATTTGTACCTCAGATATATTATATTGTTATTAATGTATAATTCGACGAAATCAAAATAGTACCATTTACTCTCGCCGTCTTAAAAATGAATATAATGCTCAAAATCATCAACTAGTATCTTATAAACTAATTGGATTGTAATATTTGATTTATTTTTTCACACATTTATTGTTATTCATAAAAAAATAAAATTATTTTAAAATTGTTTTCAATTCAATTAATCAAATTTTTGAAAAATGAATTTATATACTAATAGATAAAATAAAAGGAACTGTACGATTTATATGAATATTTTAAGAATTTATTATTATAACTAAGAAAGTTATGTAAACTTTCTAAAAACTGAATAATTAATAAAATAATAGTAATAGGACTATCAGCAAATACATTCAGATATATTAATATAAAAAAAGGAAAGAACTGTAACAAAATGAAATTGTCTTTAATATATATATATATATATATATATATATATATATATATATATATATATTCATATGTAATATGTAAGTTACAGTTCCTAATAATAATAAAAGCCATCAATCTCACAAATATACCAAACGTCAAAATATCTATTTATACGCTAATAATATAAAATACGGATATAATTCCTTTTTGCCAACACAATCAAAAGTAAAGTCTGTATAATGAACTTTTCCTACTGCATAAGAGTTTGTCACTTCCGCGCTGTTATACGAAGTGATACGGATCGCAACAGAACGTGAGGTTTTATGCGACGATGAGTTTGCAAATTTTCCCCACCATAATATCCTACTACCCGGCGCCGCCACCACCACGTACCGACATGGTAGTCGCGGCTGACAAGCAGACTTTGCGTGTTTTCTGTTTGTTAGAGTGGTCATTTTCTACCGCCATCAATTACGCAAACGTTGCTCCATAAACCCGCGCAAGTTTATGATAGCTGAAACTTCAGTCAATTCATCAAGACGCTGACTAAATGTTGCATGCCGAATAAGCTTTTAATGAATTTAAATGTGTATGGGTGCAGTTGTTGTTTTTGTGTGATTCATTCAATTCGTTTCGGCCTTGTAAACAGAACCTACTAAAAAAAATGAAACTGATAAGATCTGTTTTAATAAAATGAGGTTCATGTGTATTGACCTTGCATAATATTTTAAATAAGCTTCGATTTCTACGTACGAAATTTCTAAGTTTATCCTAAAACTTGAATATACAATATTTATAACAGAAAAATACTTAAACTGCTTCACTGAAGAAGAGTATTATTTATAAACAAAATTAAAATAGAACTTTGTGTTCATTCATTCTGTAGTTCTACAATACAACTCTTTTATAATTATTTGTACATTCTTAAACAAAAAATATCCAATCATATTTACTTCAAACTATCAATGAACTTTTTATAGATTCAAATTATATAAATAATTAAGACATTATTAATTATCTACGTTATTTCTATAGTTATTGTTTCAATATTTTTTATATATAAAACATTTGTATTAAAGAAAGCATTGATACCGAAATAATGATTTAAATTTTTGTTTCATTATTTTTTTGGATTATATCTCTATCTATAAATCTGCTTATATGAAAAATGTATTTTATTCAATGAAATAACGGGGCATTTTTCATACATCTTTCAATTTTTAATTCCAAACTTTAATTATATTTGAAATAAGAAATCAAAGAAATAGAGAACTAATTTAATATATATGTGGGGGGGGGGGGTTAATAAACTGGATTTATAGAAACATCTATTTTTACTTATTAAATAAATATATTTTGACATGAAACAATTTTCTTTTTGCTTATAGAAAGTTGTGAGAATATCGACATCATCTCTTAAAAATGATTTCTTCTTAATATTTAAACTAGGCATATAATTTTATAATGCTTTAATTAACATCCTAATTTTAAAAAATAAAAAATAAACTGGAACTGCTACTCTTTATACGCATTTTCTACTAAATACCATATTTTTACAAGTAATTTTGAGCAAACGCGCAAAAAACTGAAATAATAAAAACATTCTTGGTAAATTCATACATATGTATACACACATGTATATATATATATATATATGAATGTAAAATTTCCAACGCGTTCTATACAAGTTTTTCAACAATAATTTTTAATTAGTACATCACATACGCGTACATAAAACACGCTTTTTGTTATTAGTCAACAGTTGTGAACATAGTAATATTCAATGTGTTTCCACATGCGTAGTTTTTAATGAGGAGCCTCGTTAAATGACGTTTATATTTAACACATGTAATTGGTTCATATTCAAATATTTTAATGTTAACAGTTTCACCACTTTACAATAACTATCATCCTGGAAATCATATGTAAAAATAGCACAGTCGATAACTAATATTTTACAGGAAATCTGATTCATTTGATTTTGAATATGTAATTTTAATTAACAGCATGCTTTTCATCATGAAAACTCGATGATAAATGGTGTATATTATTCAATAGTACTTAATTAAATATTGTTTGTAATGAACAGAATTTAATTCAATATTAATTTTATTTGAGAACTATGTTTTATTCAAATAATATTTTTCTGTGCAAGAGTTCTACTTGGATAAATGTTAAATATAAATAATTTAAACTGTATAATCGACTATTAATGAAATTGTTGAAAAAGATTGACTTGTATATCAATTCATATTGAAATTAACACGCCATCTATAAAATCTGTTTCGATAGATTTTTGGAAAATATTTACAAATTTCGTTTACTTAAAGGACTAGTCTAAAATTGCTCACATGCTTTAATTGGATAGAAAAAACAATTATTCAAATGAAGTAATTTATAAAATGAAAATTTCAGAAGTGGAATTGATATAAGGTTTAAAAATATATTCATACTTTTTTAATTGACATATAATATAAGACATCTTAGTAAGAAAATAATAAACTAAATGAAACTTCAAACGAAATCACACACATTTATGTCAATTGACATTTTCACTAAAGATAAATTAGGTAATAAAAAGAAATTTCCCGGAGGTGATTTAAAATCATTTACTATTATTTAACGCATTTCCGTCTCGAGCTTAAGAACCTTGTACGGAACGACATCATTAATGTCGAAAAATAAATGACGAGATATTTTCTGCAATTCAAATTTGTGGTACGTGAAAACGAGTGAGTAACGGAGAAAAGGGGTAGAGTAGTAAGTGAGAACCGCACAAGTGAATATTAAATTGAGCTCGTGGGATAAAAGACACGAGCAATGTTGCAGAATAGTCTAACTAAAATCCTCCAGCGAGGCGTGGCTAAGTGTTACGGGAATATTGTGCATGGCCTGAAGAGTTCCGCTACACTGCCTATGTGTAACTACTAATGGAACATCTTACAAGATACGGACACACACATATAAGCGAGTAACAACAAACAAGATGCTGAAATAATATTTATCGAGGCCTTTCACTCCCCTGCAAACGAGTGACTACTTGTGACACTAACGTCTTACAAGCAGGAAACAACAAATTTAATATTGCAGAGTAGAAATGATCGTTTTTAATTGAACGTCGTTTCGTAAAAATGATCATCACATGAACTGCAATTATTAATTAATTCATATATTAAGTTTAGAATTTTTATAGCCTGGTAATAATCCAGTTTGAAATTTGAAACTGCAAACATTTACATACATTTTCCTAATTGCGAATATTCTTAACCTAATTTTTGTTAATTATCCTGAACTTGACATAATTATTTCAATGAGGTTCGTATCTTTCAATGGTAAAAATAGTTTCGTATTTAAATTATTTTTCCATATTCATTTGTATTCCGTTTAGTAGTACACAATGTTGAATATTAATGAATATTACACAAATACAATTTTTCATTCATTAAAACTTATCACGATTTATACTCTCGTTATATATATATATATATATATTTACTTTATTTAAGAAGACAACTACTCAAATAATACAGACACAATTTTAGAAACGTTCATATATTCAACAATGTTAAAACTGAATCTAATTAAACATAAAGTTATTCCAGTAAACTAAGTTTCGCCAAGTTTTCTCATATTCTTATACTTGTCCAGCGATAGTATTTAAAAGCTTAAGATTCTCTATAATTAAAAATAAAAATATAACTTCATATATAAATAAATTTAGTATTTTACCCGTTTACTTATTAACGTTTTTACTTTTACCGAAGCATACAAAACTAATTATTTGATTATAAAACTATTTGTTTATAATAAATATCTCTAAGACTCATAATACTTTAGTATTGATTATCAACTACTAGTATAACATTTAAAAAGATATTTATAAACTTATAAAGAAGTGATAACGTTAATGTGTATCTTATAAAATTATGTTCATACATTTATAATATAAATATTTTATTATTTAATTCGTTATAAAATTATTTAAAGATTTATTGTTTGTTAGAGAAAAGCAAGCTTGTTCAAATTGAGATAATATTTTTAAAACTGAATT